>DVQG01001213.1:0-11398 GCA_018231605.1 Papilio ambrax
ACAGCCAGTTGGCTGCAGCGCGGTGTGAGGGCACGCGGGGGACGGACGAGTGCTGAAAGGGCCCCCTCCTCGCGGCTTCCCCGCTGAGGTGCGGGAGCACTGAACAGTGTTCTTCCAGACTATCCTCCACATCTATACCAAATTTAATCGAAATCTGTTCAGCTGTATAGCTTACAAACTCCAACAAACATCCATCTATCCATCTAAACTTTCACATTTATAATATTAGTATTACATGTAATATAACTACATATTTTCACTGTTTTGTATACCTTGTTATGTTTTTTTTTTCAAAGAGAATGATGGTAACAAAGAATGGCTGAGTTTTTCTTTTGATTATTGAAAAAAATCTAAAGAAGTGGCCATTGCTTCCTTTTATCTACATTAGTCTATAATGTAGACAAGTAATTTTGAAGTATAAAGTGTAAATTAGTTTTAAATGTCTATTATATTTGTAAACTATTGACAGGAAAGCCTATGGCGCCAGAGTGCTCAGTCCCCGGAGATGCTGTGGATGCCTCAGTCTGTGGACGCTACTAACGAGTCTCGAGTTAATAACTTACCAATGCAGTTTTGGGACACGGAGGTAAGTGACAATGTACATCGTCGTTATACCATTAAGACGCTATTGAAATATTGTAAAATTGTATACGAAGGTCACATGTATTATGAATTCGTAAGTAGCATGCTCCGAAATAGTGATAGCTTATCTTCTCCAGGAGATTTTGAAGATTCTAATTGTGATAACACACCATAGATACTGCACAAGTCACCACGCAAATGATTGGAATTAAAATCCAGTCTGACATGTCACCAGGCTATCACTATTTTGATGCTTCTAACGTCTATTCTGCTTGGAAATTTCTAACTTAATAATATTCGTGAACAATACCAGTATGAATGCAATGTTTGAGCCGACCTCTAATTGTGCACGGATATGCATTGGGTTATGCAAGTTACACTGCTGTGTATTTTTTTTTTCATCATTTTCATGGAAAGAAATTACTATTTTCGATTTGTTAAGATAAGAAAATCATTCCGATTTAAGCTTTATGTTCTTTATGAGAAAAATACACGCATTTAGTAAAATATTTGGGTTCGAATGTGCATAACGCTTTGCATCACCTAAAGCGATGGTAATCTTTTGAATGACAATCACCTGTTTGAAATGGTGTAATGTTGTTTTACTAATTAAATTTGCCTTTCCACAATATGAAGGAATCATGAACGACATTTGTCTGTTGGTTTCAAATCAACTTAACGATTTGAAATTATTTAGCGCCATTTGGAACATTTTCTTATTACAATTGGTTGATTAAGCTTCTTACGCCTTAATATAAGTTTTTTGTGTATTCATAGATTTTTTTTTAATTTGTCATAAACTTTCTAAGTTATATTACTATAATTGATTAAAATTCATCAATTATTGTTTTTCTATCTCGTCCAATAAAGCCACACATTGATTTTTTCAATTGTCTTTAAATCTTCAGTATAACGATATTATTTAAAAATAGCATTGTATGTGTATAATTAATTAAAATGTACAATTAAAAAATAATATACAGCTTTGATTTTAGTTGCAAAATTCAATTTGCAGCCATTTGATAATAATAGGTATGCTTCTGATTGTCAGTTTGCAGTTTAATCTCCCAATGCTAATGTTAGCCTGAGATAAGTTTTAATAATGATACTCATGAGTTTCTTATTCGATTTATAATGGTATATATGTATATTATTTAGTTTCATGATTCCTTAAACAGCTTCCATAAATGAATGCATATTTCACAAATTTGTTATGTAATATTACAATAGTTCCACTTTGCTACTAAACACTAAAACTTTTATTGACTTTAAGTCAAAACCTCCATTAGTTAAAAGTAAACCCCACTGAAAACCAAGTCAATGCTGTACATATGTCCATACATAACTCGTAAAAGTAAATTACATTCACTATGTATGCATACAATGTTGGTTGGCTATTGAATTTTATAACTTCATGTTTGTGATTGTGAAACTAATTATAGCCTGATCAGGAAAATAGAGCACCTGTCATAAAGGCGCCATTTTATTTGCAGCCCGTCTATAAAATCCAATAAATCTCTTTCTCCCATAAAGGCTTAAATACGTCTATTTTTGGCTATGAGTATTTTTTTTATATTAAAAAATTAAATTATCACAAACTCAAAATTTACGCGTTATTATACGACAATGCGATTCAGCGAATTTTCTTTTTATTTTAATTACTCTAACAAGTAGTTAGCTTGGTGTGGTGGTTAGTGCGGTAGGTACAATGGAGTTTACCGCAACGTGGCGAAGTTTTCTATTTTCCTGGCCAGCCTACATACTGAAGAAAAAGTTTTGTTTGTTTGTTTTTTTTTTATTTTAATTTTGAATATGAGTTTAATATTGTTTTGATCTCTTATGTGTTGTCGATAATACCATTAAAGATGTTAATCAACTCTGTTAATTAAATCATAACCTCTGCAAGTCGAATACAAATAAAATTCGAAGTGTTTTTTTTCATTAACTACTATAGTTTGAAAACTCAATCATTTTTGCGTTTTTATTCTATTTCGACTTAAAGAGGTTCAACAGTGTTACAAAATCATAAGTTGTGATACAATTATTGTAATTACATATTTATCTGATTATGCGATTAAGGTGTTGGTCGGTTAACGGTGTTGGTTTATTCATTTAAAATTAAGTTCTGTCAACGATATATGTATAAATGTATGTGTTGTGCAGAGAAAGTGCTCGTTATCTTTGTTAATCGGAGAAGAGAACCGTGAAAAGAAGTTTAAACATTTATGTATAAACTTTGTCATTTGTAGCTATAATTGAGTAAACAAATACATTCACAAAGGCTTTTGTAATTATGCTATTAACATTCTCGCTTACTTTTTGTAAAATGGGAGCTCTTTGCTAAAACGTGATTGTTTGTTTAAGTATTATAGGTTTCTATTTGGATAAATACACCGGATTAAGTAGGTAACGTGAATGTAGTATTTTTTTTTAGTTTATAATAACTCGTAAAAGTTATAAATAATTTATCAGGAACAGTTATTTTTGTAATTTAAGGTTTCTTTGATTGACTTGACGGGCACTATACACATGTGTCAGTAACACATTTTCATCTAATGATCATTTTTGTACTGAAGTGTACTGAATGCATGTAGACGATTTTTTTTACGTTGTTAGGACTAGTAGTGTCACGTAATTCTGTTTGCCTTTCGTAGTACAATTGTTCTGTTGCACCACCACGACAATAGTTTGTTTTACAATTTTATTCTGGTATAAATTTCACATTTCTTATTTCACCTTTAAATTCTTTACCACTCTTTTTCTGAAGCAAAAACATTGGATCCGGACAAACGATTAAAATTTTAGTCAGTTCAAAATGCTCGTAACAATACATTTAAGAAACAACAGGCAGTTGCAAATAACTAAACCATTTTTTTTATAAATTCCAAATTGAGTTTGAGTATGTTCATTTTAATTTTGAGGTTAAATATATAAGAAAAAAATCGTTACAATTTTTTCTAGCATTTATTTTTGTTAATTTCATTAAATATTTTTAAGTTATGACAACGTTTTCGAAGTTAATACTAGATTCTACTTAATGTTGATATTGTCTTTCATGATTCCTAAGAAAAATAGATTTCTTTCCATGTCTATGTCAAAATTATGTGTTAGTTATCGTTTAATAGGTTAACGATCCATATGGTTTGCAGGGGGATCTGTTTTGAACAATATAATCAAAAGAGCAGCTGATAATGTAAAAGTCATACAAGTTCTAGACAACAGCTGAAGACTTTCTTATTATAGTATTAGTAGTTTAGTATATTTTTAAGTACATAGTTATTTTAGTCGTTTTCTTGTAAAAGATATGTATAACTTTTAATACCCTCCTAGGTCCTGATCATCGTATACATTCAAATTCAAACTTGTATAAAGATTTTTGTGTTTTAAAGTCGAGAACGAATCTTTTAAATTCGCCTACGGGTTTTTATGTCGTGACGTTATATCTCCTTTTGATCTATCTCAATGTTTAATGTAAAAAAACCTTATGCTTCTGAGCGGAAAAGTAGAAACCCAGCTTACACAAATAGAATTAAAAATACAAATTTCATTCTCATATATTTATTGCGACTGATGTCATTTCTGTTAAAGAGTTGAATTAAACTATATTTGCACTGCTATTTTAGTAACAAAAAAGAATCTCAAAAGTTTTAGTATAGTTTGAAAAAATTAAATCAAAGTATTTATTTTCAAAATTATAAACATGCATTTTAAAACATGGGTGAAACTCATTGTTAGGGCATTTTGTAATTGTAAGATGTATGTTTCGTTGTTTGTCGAAGCATGCTATGATTGTTATTGTTTAAAAAAATATTTTTGAATGAAATATTGTTGGTATATAAAATTAAGATAATTACATCCGTATTCATAGGATAGTGGATGATGGTTTAAAATCATTTGATTGTGAACCTTCGAATATAATATCCGGAATTCACGTAGTCAGGTCAAAAAATTTCATTAAAATATACATATGTTACTATTATTTAAAAAAAAAAATATTATAATAACGCCTACTAATATTATATTCCTGTGATAAAGAATACAATTCGTCGAAGTATTGTTAGTTTGCGTAGTTCTGCTGTTTTTATTGGTTGGTCTCTGTATTGTCTTAGGCTTGGTTCGATAAAATTCGTTATGAACTTATTACTACAAATAAATAATTATGGCATGTAGTTTGATCCTTATTTCCCATGAAGTTTGTTGTAAGTTCTACTTCAGAAAAATGTCGTAAATGCGGTAAGATATGGAAATTTTCAGTGTCACATTATGTAGTATACGAAAATAATGTAATTGTGTCTATTCATTATGTCGTGTATTGTATATGTAATAAACAATTTTAATAATAAAGTAAACTTTCAATTTTTCAACACGGACATTTGATATTTACATAAAATTTTGAATACTAAGTAATCATTTTATTTTTAAATAGTTTTGTGACAGAACGAGATATCATTACATTATGACAGATATGTATTCCTTTGAACGGAAACATTTCAGCGGTATTCATTAACAAATACGTAAGTAAAACACCGAACACTAATTATTTTTGGGAATACAAAATACTTACATTATGTTACTGACTGTGACAATTCCAAATATTTTGTTTTTATTTTTAAAAGTGGTAAAGAATTTATGGTACATACAGCTTTTTAGTTATAAAAAACATGCTTTTTTCGGTTTGTTGCAATGGTGTGCTAATGTCTCATTCATTTTTGAAAACGTAATCTATTTATTTTTTGTTATTTTCGCAAATATCTATTATTTTGTTAGTACTATTTTTTTTGCCTGTTTTTTTGTGTACAATGGTTACCTCACTGGAAACTTAATCCGCGTATGAATAATAAAAAAAATGTGAAAATAACACTGGAAATATGTTTATAAAATGTCAGTTAGTGTTATGAAACCAACACCACTTAAATCAAATCTGTAACATGATTTTATTTGAGACATTGCTTGTATATTATTTCTGCTGCTCTTACTTTTGAATATTATTTTGTGACGCTACATTTTAATATCTGTACTAATAATCACCTCGTGCTTTTTCTGTGCTAGTAAATCATTTAATGTATAAGCTTATGCTGTATTTATGCCTAGCAAACATTACTGTGAATATCTTCTATTGAAACACAATACAATTTAGAGTTTCTTTTTTTTTTAATCCGAAGAATAACAATATGTTTTTGTAGAAGTGTTTCTCCTGGGGAAATATACGGTTTATGTAAATCATTTCAGGAGTGAGAATATTGATAAATGCTTAAGATGTCCAATATTCATCTTTCGCGCTACATTCAGATATTTTTATAAATGTCTTTGAAAATGGCAATTTATATAAAAAAAAATGATTGATATGTTTTTGTGTTAAACATTTTTGCATGTGCATTTTAATTGGATTGTTGAATTAAACTTTCAGCTTCTCACTATTTTTTTTTACACTTTGAAACCGTTATTTCACAACTTATACTCGTAAAATTCATATTATCTTACATTGACGACCCTAACTGAGGAATACCTTTTCCCTGTCCTAATTCCTTTGGATTTTGGTTCGAGGAGGGTTCTTTAATTTTATTGGAGGAGGTGGATATGGAATGAGACGCTTTTTTCTTTCGGGTGTGGGTATGTGTTTGCAACGCAAATGCAGTGTTTTCTATTGACATCTATGGCTATTTAAGATATTATTACACACCGATTTAAACAACAAACAAGTGAAAACCAAGTAAAACAAATAACGGAAATTAAACAAAATGATCTAACAAAAATTGCTGTCGTAATTTTTAACCCTTCAAAATACATATGACCAAAATTGAGTTGAATACGCAAAAATGCAGTAACCCATAACTGAAGGAGCACATCACTTTGTTAAAATGAACATCACTAATCAAATTTGGGCTTGTAACTAAAACTAAACTGTACGGGATTTAAGGCAATCAGGTGTACGACGGAAGCTGGCTGTACGGATGGAAATATGAAAATTATGATAGAATAAGCGAATGAACATGAGGTCTTCTATTTAAGTAAATTGCGGATACCCTATATTAAGTTATTTAGTTGGCGGTTTTCCACTTTAGATGCAGCTAATGGTTGTAGGATCTATAAATGTAATGACCAACTGTCTTTTTGCAATGCATTTAGTAGGACTGATTGGTATTTATGGTAGTCCTGGTAGACGACGCAGATGTACAAAAATATTAATGAAATCACATGTAAAGTAGAATATTACACAGGCACATAATGGTACGAGATTGTTGTTGTTAAATTGTTTTGTCTTATTATTCTTGCATAAATATTTGTGTTTTGATTTAAATGTTGCGTTGCCTATACTTACTTCTTACTAATATTATAAATGAGAAAGTTTAGATGGATGGTTGGATGGATGTTTGTTAGAGTTTGTAGGCTGAACGGATATCGATGAAATTTGGTATAGATGTAGAGGATAGTCTGGTAAAACACATAGGGTACTCACTTTTGTTTTTTTTTTAATTCCACGCGGACGGAGTCGCGGGTGAAAGCTAGTTTTATTCTAATTTCTGAAGTAAACGATTACTATGTAGGGTAGAAGAAATTAGTTTACGCGATCACTGCTCGTCATTGGATTGGTCGCGAAAAATGCAAGTATAAGAAACTATCAAGAAGAAGGTGGTGCCTTCGTGACAACCTCGATGTTTACTGTAAATCGTTGCCAATATGCGCAGCATCGCGCTTGCGTTTACTAGCAAACGCAAGCGCGGTACTGCGCGTTTGGTCCTATCAACACAGTAAACCAACGCTGAAGAATTGCAGATCAAGAAACCCAGCAATTTAAAGAAGAGTTTATATGACCAAGACTTAGAAGAAAAATGATAGGAATATGACAATAAATATGTTTAGGTTAAAATGTTTTCTTGTAAATTGATCACGTGAAATATTTGCAGCCTTCCGCTCTAACTTCTAAGTCTCTATTGCCCGAAAAAATATTTGAGAAAATAAATGCTAGAGACCAAATGCCAGTGCAGCTCAGGGCGTCACAAAGCGTTAACACTTCGCAAGCATTGCCATCGGCAAGCATTAAATCGTCAGGATCGGCTACGAGTGGTGGTTCTAAACCCAAAAGTTGCTCCAGTATTTTAGAGAAGTTGATCCCAAATTTAGAAGAGATTCAAAAAATATTAAAAGAGAGATGGCTAGTTACTATAGAACCAATTCAGATTAAACGTACAGAGGACAACGTTGAGGTGACGTTTTTCCAATTACTATTTTTATTGTTAAGTGTTTAATTTATAAAAGTAGCGTCAATTAGTTATTTGGATTACTTAAATATAAAATACGTTGGTACATTTGTGGCTTCAGCCTTAGATGCATCTAAAGGTTATTTACGATATAAACAAAACATTTAGGTTATACAAGAATTGTCGTTATTGATGGGTTTAAAGTGGATAAAATTATGGTCATTAGCTTAAAAGTGAATGTAGGCCAACGGTTCCCAAGAATTATACAAAGGGAATTATTTTAATATTGTTCTAAAAGGACTTACAGCTGTTTTATTATTCGACTGGTCTGTTTTTTTGTATTCATTTAACTGTTATTACGAGCACATCGTGCTACCACAGATTATTAATATTAGCTTTACCTATTCGCCACAGATTATTAACACTAACACTAGCTACGGACATGTAGCTATTAATTAAACTGTTTGCTGTAATGATGCGAGAAATAAATTCCGTTAGATACCAGTTGCTTGATGAATAAAAAGAACTGTTATTTACAGCCACATACTGACAAAATCTTAGTTAAACCCGTTTGTCGTTATCCGCTACGTTAGCCCTCATTCGCTTGATGAATAATCTAATAAAAAGGACTGACTTTTACATCCACCCATATTGATAGAATCAAAGTTATACCGGCTACTCGTCCGTTAGCCCTTATTCGCACGGCGATTTGTACAGCTCGGCGTTGACGCTTTTTTAATGCTCTCGCTCATACAAACGCTTTAAAGTCAACTTGTTTTGTTCGCGCAGCGCTTAAAATGCAACACTTCGAAATTTAAACGCGCTGCGAAAATGCATTTTTTCTGTTTCAACGCTTTTTTAACGCGCGTTATAAAAGCACCCGTGCGAATGGGGGTTTAATATTACCATATATAATAATTTCAAATGGTAATATTCTCTCATTAAAAAAGCACAATTTATCAGTTTTCATCCGTACTCTATTACGGTGCTCTTTGATTGGAAGGGAGAATATTTGCACGTTAATGCTTTTGGTGACGGAAACCAAATACACCGCTTTACTGCAAGGGTGAATCAAGATAAAAGAGTTTAATATATAACACGTATGCACATAAATACCTTTACTACAAAAATACAAATTAGATGAAATGATCATAATAAAAAAAATATTTGCAGCCCTCCGCCTTAACCTCTGAATCTATATTGCCAGAGAAAATAGACAAGGATGTGAAATCGGAAGATCAAGTGCCAGTACAGTTAATGCCTTTAGTAAACAATCAATCCTCTGTTTCAACAACAAGCAGTGACTCACAGTCGGAAGTTTACCCAAACATACACGACAGGACGACACCCAACTTGGAAGAAATCCAAAATCTGTTACAAATAAAATGGCTTGTGAACGTCCCGTCTTCCTCCAGTAAAAGTACCGAGGAAAATGAGGAACTAGAGGTGACGTGTTTCTATTTGATTTTTAGCCATTTGGATATCTATTATCTATTATTATTTTTATAGGTAGGTACGGTTAGGTTTATTTTTATGTAAACGATCTGTATATTAGGTAAAGGCTGATCATGTTACAAAAGAGGAAGAACCATCTGGTGATAGCAGTAACGAGAAGCAAGAACAGCAGAATAATAACAAGTCTGTTGAGGCAAAAGCTTTAAAGAATACTAAACTAGATAATGATAAATTGGTTAAGGGTAAGACCACAAAGACTAAGACTAAAAAAATGAAATTGGGCAAAAAGGATGAAGTGGTTGAAACGAAGGCCAAAGAAGATGTTGTTAAAGCGGAGGTATGTGTAATTTATAACTTATCTTATTAATATTATTAAGAGTTATGTATTTTATAATTAATTGTTTTTACTTTTATTGATATTTTGCTTTTTAATTTTAGACCAAAAAGTCGGATGAGACTTCGCTGTCCAAAAACAAAAAAGAAGAGAAACAAAGCAGAAAAGAAGTAGACAAGGAAGGAAAGGTACCGGCTACTTTTTTGTACCATCGTAGGTTGCTTTGTTTCTCTCATATGAAGTGGGATAGTTTAGAGCCTTTTTATCAGCTTGACGAAAAAACATTACGCGCTAGGGTTTCGTTTTTTATTTAGGCAGATTTAAGAATGGCACGTTTTTCTAACCTTTTTATTCTTTAGGATGTTAAAGAGGGGACTGCGACGAAAGAAGAAAAAGGATCCGATAAGGGGGTATCGAAGGATTCAAAGAAAAAAGAAAACGCAAAAGGTCTCGATGTTGCGGAGTGCAATAGGTAAATAGGTGCATTTTCTGTCATATACCTCTTCGTTTATTTTCATTTCTTACTTTATACAGGGTGTTACGATGCTTCTGAACAAACTGTTGCTTTGTGTTTGCAATAGCTAAATGTAATGAAATCATTCCTTGTATGTTTAACCTTATGTGATTGTCTGTTTTTATTTTCTGTTGCTGTTTATTTAATATGTAGTATTACTGCAGGAAAGAAGTTGCCGCCGACGACAAGAAGGGGAAAAAGTGTGCCGAGAAACCGGTGAATGACAAAAAGCAACAGGTATTTGTAAATCCTCAAGGAGTGCTACACCTTTAGCCAGTTGAATACTAACGTAAAAAAGCGGCTTGGTTACATCTAAACCAACGGAATTTCAGTTTTTTAAGTCGTCTTGACCTTTGCGAACATTATGTTTTGTATGCTAAGAGTTTTGTTTGATTCAAAAGCATTAAGAACTTTTTTCACTGTGGTGACAGACTTTGTACAATTGATGAGTGCATTATTTTTAGTTGGATTAATATAACATAGAAATGCGATTTTTAATAAAATCGGCTGAAGATACTAACAGTAATTGGTTTTAATCTCTATAACCATGTGTGGTAGATTAAGAAGAATGAAAAGTATCGAAAAATTTTGAGCCATCGCATAGCACTGCGTTGCATGACTTCGCATGGTATCGTAGTGTCGTAGTGTCGCACCGAATGTAACAGTATGTTAGCATTTGTTGCATGAAGAAATGTAAGAATGATCAGCACATTTAATGGGCCATTTTTTAATTTTATTTCTTTATACACTAAGACAAATATAGGTGTTTGAAAATTATTAATAGAAATGCCTTTTCTACTAAAAATATTAAACGTTCCCATATTGACACTCTATTGAGTGCCCGTTTCTTCGACGGAAATGTTCGATCGTATTTATATTTACATTATATATTACTTAAAAACTGATCAAGTCATCAGTATTTGTTAACCACTAGAACATGTATATTGTGTTTTTTTAAATAATAATCATATTGTAATTCTGTTAATACGTATTATATGTTAGGTACTTAGACTTAAGGATTTTTTATAAATTGTCTACTTCAGAACTAAGAAATGTTGAATAAAATAGTTTAAATTGTACTGGCTAATGAACTTAATACATGTACATCTAGCATATGTTTAGTTATACGGATGTAACGTGTATTGTATTTTTTTAATAATTTAATTTCTTAGTTTTATTTTAGTGATTTATACTAAATGATTTGTCAATATAATATGCACTTCATTTTGTCAAGTGTTATGTACTTGATTATATTCAATTTAATGTAAAAAGTTTTCGGTAGAAATAGTCATAGCAAGAGATGGATGGATTGGG
>DVQG01001214.1:0-11398 GCA_018231605.1 Papilio ambrax
GTTTATCTCTAAATTTGATACACCTCATTAGGCCTGGGGTGATCCATGGCTTGAAGTTGATCAACATTTACGAGCAGGAGCAGGATTTCAATTTTCCTTAAAAATCGGCACGACTTTATCGGACAACCCAATAAATACTGATGAAATGATTGCAAAGATGTTACATTCATTTTAAAAAAGAAAAGATTGTAGACGTTTTTGTATTAGAGAAAGCGATAAAATGTAAAGGGAAAACTCACCTGAGCCAGAGCCGGAGGTCGTGAGTTCAATCATGTCTCGTATGGTAGCGGTGATCGGATGTCGGGTTTCGCACAGCGATTCTTCAACTGGGTAGAGCGGCCGGGCACCTCTGTCCTTCTCCTTGCTCGACCGCTTTGCCCACCAGAAACTTATAGCCGCGCACACACCGAGCACCATCAGACCCATAAGCCATGGCACCAGTTGCCATGCCGACGCTGACGTACCCGTCTCTTTGGTTCAGAATTACATTTGTCACATCTCATTTTGCAATGTATTTTGTAAAGCATTTACATAAATCTGATTGTAATTAAATACCCGCCGATTCCATGTACCCTAAATATTTTTACAAGCCCTTCACCAGTAGACATTACCATGAATAAATAAGCACAAATTTTACAATGTATGATATTCATGTATATGAAAATGTAAATTAAATTATTTATTGAAAGTAGCTTTATGCACTTTTTCTGCACATTAACTGTAACTGTGCAAAATTTCACGTTCATCCAGTCGCGCAATTTCCTTAAAAACGGGTACAAAGATTCGCTTCACGTATTAACATTTAAAGAGACTACTACTAATAGCTACTTGCTTTAATGATAACATGGCTATCGAAAAGGTACAAAAATAAACGGTGTAAATTGTATTCATATAGCTTTGCATGGCCCTTAGCGCCGATGTACTCCAATATTAACAAGAAAACTATCATATAGAATCGGTAGCGTGTAAATAAGTAAAAATAGAAACATCACATTCAGCTTAATAACAAATAGATATGAAAAAGGCAAGCATCATGCAGCAAATAAAAACAAACAAAAAGCAATTACATTATTAATCAATTTTATTGTACATTTAATTGAATAAGTTATTTACAGTTCAATCATTGCAATTAAGGTTGATCCATCACCGTTATATCACCTTCAAATCTTCTAAGTTATGAATCTCATGTAATGATTTAAACCTCTCGTGTCTATAATAGTGCATCTTTAATATAAAAGCAAGTTTATAATCTGTTAAAAAGTGATTGTAGAATGCATGCAATTAGTATTAATATAGAAAAGCTAAACGATAGTAAAATACCGGCTTATGATCACGTATAAATGTCGACTTGTGGAACATTCCATGATCGTTGTATCGTTGAATGACATGAGGTCTACGCAATCATCTCATTGTGTACAGAGCATACCCGTACCCCTGTCGGAGCGTCCAATCTTTCTTCTGAATTATTTAACATAATAGTAATCGATTTAATTATAATAGTAATGAAGTATTTTTTTTATTCTTACTATTATTTCAACCCTCAGTACGAATTAAAAAAAAAGCACTTTTCTATTTATACACTCAAATTCGTATACATTTTTTAAATTGTAGTAGTTGACACTTCATACATTTTTTTATTGTTAAAACGTTATTTTTATTTGACTAACCTTAGCGAATTAATAGTAGTTTAATATAAAAGTATTACATTAATTCAATTAACTTATTTTATTCGTACGTTTAGATTTATCCCAATCGTAACATTCTCATGCAATTTTATAATGCACTCTTTGTATTGTGTTGCTTAATTGTTAAATTCCCGGTTGTATGATTGAGATTTATTAATCTACGGCGCGAGAGCGAGGCGAGCATATCGATAAATGTTGCTTACGCAGACGTCACATAACAAAGCTACCCTGACAGGCTCCCTGACGGTGACACATTCCCAACGTGTTCCGTACCTGTAAAGATGTCAACATTACAGAAGTCCGTGTCGCAGCAATACATATCGGCGCTTTCGGCTTCACGACACCAAATAGGCCTGTCCCCAGGAGGGAATATCGTTTCTTGGGGCCAACATCTACATCACAAATCAATGCGTTAGGCAATCGTAACAACGCGTCGTACTACACAAATACGATGATCAATGCCGGTCTACGGAGAAGAAAACTTAGTAATATTAGAACAAAAACATAATCGTAGATATATTAGCCATGCGGGACTACTGGGGTCTGATATTATTGGGTATCGGTGGCAAGAAGCTAGAGTGCTCAGCTTAGTGAGACATCGAGGGCACTACCGCCACTTCGCTCCTACCTGCCGGCTTCTTATGGATCTCCAGGCGCAGGTCACGATTGCACATGTCATGTGACTTACAACACTCTATCACCACCGATTCATTTCTAGTTCTTGTCGTGGAGCAACTGAAGGGGTGCTCGATGGGTATCAGTGATTTCAACTCGATACAGCTGCGCCGCAAGTGGAACCAGCAGACATTACGTTTTAGTAGGTTAAAGCGAAACCAATGCACACTCGGCAAATAGTCTTTGTTAACATTACGGCACATCATTCAAACATACGAATTAATTATCTCCGGCCTACGGTCGAGCCGTCGCCTTTATCGCTTAGTAGGTACATATTCAAATCACTAAATCATAAGCGATATTGTTAGAAAATTGGCATCTCAACACAAAACTTACTGGAAGGAGTGGCAATGCAATTATATTCTAATAGTACATCAAACAAACTCAAAATTTGCATTGTCAAGTAGGTATCACACGCCCACAAGTGCAGAACATCTTACCCATGATCGTGGTATGTACCATTGTGTTTAATATTTCTTGGGATATCCCATCAGAATTGCAGTAATCTTTAAAACAGCAATAATATCTTGGCTGCGTGCATAAGATTGGATAGCCTTCTCGATAGAAGGCTTGGCTCGTGTTCATACACCTTAAGGCCAGCACTCTATAACTAATTGTTTCATAAAATTGATTAAAAATGTCGCAAAATATTCAAATTTATTATCAAGCCGTTAGAATCCAGATTTGTGTTGAATATTTGCCAATTGTTGTGACTATTCTTATGTCAATAATGCATCACAACCATTTAAAGGAATAATAAAATAAATATGTACCTTTGCAGTACCATAAAATATCTGATCTTTTATTTCAAATTACTAGTGAGTTTGTTTTTTTTTCAATAAAACCTATGAAGATATCGTTAGAAATTTGTATTAAAATATTGTCATAAAAACAGTAAATAAAAATGGAAAACTAACATAACAGAAATTATGCCACAACACAGAGAAGCTCACTTACTGGTATGAATATTTCTGTACTCCATTTTCCAATGTTGTTGATGCATAACAGAATCCATCTGTCTCGCATGTTGAGTTAGGGCAGCTTGGGCTATCGCTGTTGCAGTAACACTTCAGACCTGCAAATACATTACTATATTTATATTTTAAGTATGAAAGTTTAATGATGTCTGTGGCTCATTCACTTAAGAACCAGGCTTATAATGGTAGGGATCCGGACCATTACATGTGATATTCTTAAAGTGAAGTAAAACATAGTGAAAAATCCAATGCAATGAAATTTAAAGAAGGCTCAAACACTTGATGGACCTGAGGTGCCGAGGAAGATAACCGCAGGTATAAAGCACCATACTTTCATTGTCAATGTTTATATGGATGGTTGGATGGATGGATGATTGTTAGAAGGTATCTCCAGAAAGTCTCATAAAAATCTATATGAAATCTAGGACAGATCTAGAAGAAAATATGCTCCTTAATAAGATTGATTATTTTGTATTGCCATGCAGACAGAGTTGTGGGCAAAAGCTAGTATGTCATGGCTACAAAGAATTGTAGATGGATAAACAGTAGGTACCTAGTAGCCTAAATATTTACATTAGTACTATAAATATGCATGTCAACAACATTGATTTTAAATAACAATGTTAAAATAATGTCTATACAAATCATCAAGGGACTAATTTAAAACAACTCCCTTTATCTGTAACACTAAATGTTGACATAAACTATACATAGTCGCAAGCTATGATAATATTAATTTAAACAGTGGCACTACATCTGTAATTAAACATACAAATAGTAGAGTTACAGACCTACAAAGATCATATGGCCGTTGGCAATTTAGTAAACTAACTATGTCATCTTCATCATCATCATCACCAGCGCACACTAAACGGCTTGGAGCCTACCATAACTTAGGGAGACTAGGCCATTGTTAACCACTCTAACCTGCTGCGGGGTTGTCATCTCGAAAAAATCATTTTTAACTAATGAGGAAGCGGCAACTGCACAGGAGAATTAAAAAAGTTGGGAATTTTTGCTTACTGGTAACTCTATAAGCTAGCAGGAGACTCATTGTCAATATCAAAAAGTGCCATAAGATCCATATAAGTCCATATAACTGTATAGGCTATTTTTAATTGTAGCGATTAAGTTGACAAACAAATATCAAATTTCAAAATAATGTCTGCATTCCTTGCATTGTTTTGTGTAGTGGTTACATGTTTGTTAAATCATAACATTTATATTTGAAAGCTGCTTAGTCTAATGTTACAACTTATTAGCTTTTTAACATTAAATCAACCGAACATTTTCATTAACTAATTGAAATTTTTTTCAATACATTTGATTTATCTAATTTTTTTTTCCATCTTCTGTAATGGCTTAATATGTTCTATTCCTTTTTAAATATGGACATTTATAGTTTTTAATTTTAGTTTTAAATTAGTAAAGATAATACACAAATCATTTTAGTTATTGAATAAATAGACCTTTGGAGTGGAATGTGTACATTAGAGGAAGTTTGAATGTAGCGCCAGTGGTGGAGAAATTGAGAAGCAAAAGGTTAGCGTGTTATGGACACATCAACGAGACGATGGGGACATAAACCAGAAAGTGTTAAGAATGAATGTGACTACAAAAAAGAGGAAGACCGAAGAAAGTATGGATGGAGTGTATGAAAGAGGATACGCTTAAGAAAGAAGTGGTTTCAGATATAACGGCTCATAGAGATGTATGGAAGAGCAGCACATACTGTGCCAACCCTCCATAAGGGATAAGGGCAAGTTGATGATGGGAAATTTTTTTAAAAAACTTAATTGAATTAGATAATTGCTCTTACTTGACGTAATCTAAGCAACTGTTGAAACCAGATTGGACTAAACTATTTTCGTATATTACAATGATTTTATGGAATAATATAAAAAGTATCAGTTCTGTGTTGTAAAGTTGGAATTCAATAAAACGCAATTTAAAATTTAACACACATTTATTTTAAATGCATACAATAATGTCTACAGAATGATTCTAAATGTAACTTATGACTTAAATAAATTTACTTCTTCCCGCTGGCCTTTTCACGCGCCTTCTTGCCCTCCAATAACTTCAGCCTTTCGTCTTCGCTAAGATTTTTATTTATTTTAGTAACAACACCAGTTCCTAGTGTCAAATCACCCAAACGCAAGGTGAACCTTTGACCAGCCTCGCACACCATAGGCTTAAGTAAACGTAGATGCAGTCTGTAATTAATAACATATTGTGAATAAATATAATTAAAAACCTTGTAATAAATTCATAAGTCTCAGCATAGTAGCATTTAGTACTAAAACATTTTATATATAGCTGATGCCTGCAGTTTTAAACTAGTAGAATAAAAAAAGCTTTAGGTTATAGCGCTATTCAAGACTAATTTTAGTGCAAAACATTTTTTTTTTTGTCGCGGGGAATGCATTTATCATCAAGATCATCCAGATCCATTAAGCTATATTGGTGTTGGCTGCTAAGTATCAAAACTTGCATTAATAATTAGTAAGATGTTATAATTAAAAATACAAAGAATAGTAAACATCGTACTATGTACTTAAATTTTCTATTCTGATAGCTGACATAATCTATTGTGCACACTTTGTTGCACTATTATAGTATTTATAAAATCTGTTAAAAGTAGTCCCACAAAAACTACATAACATTAGGTAAACTGTCTCAAGTTCAAGTAATCGTTATTAACTTACGTAGCATCTTCACCGGGCATCACCATTTCCTTGTCTGGAATGTTAACTTGTGTTGCACAGTCCCATGTCATTGAGAACATTTGGAGCTGTATGAAAGATGTGAAAGGTTTGGATCGACCACCTTCTTCCTTGCTGAGTATATACACAGCAGCTTCAATGTTATCATGAGCTTTCACAGTTCCAGGTTTAGCCATCACCATCCCGCGTTTGATTTGTTCTCTCTTAATAGAACGGACGAGAGCCCCCAGTTGGTCACCCGCTTGTGCTTCATCCAATGTCTTGTGGAACATTTCAACTCCAGTAACGGTTGTCTTCATTACTTTACCGTGACCGACTATTTCACATTCGGTACCCTTTTTTAATACACCTACAATACAATGAGAATTTTTACAAAATATACATAGCAAATGCCAAATATATTGGACTCCTACATAGACCATTTATACGTCATATACGTTTTATGTTGTTTCAATTTTTTTTATTAACTTGATAAATACGTTAAAACAGAAAACTTTTGTCTTGATTAACGCGACGGAATTGTATTGTATTATGTAATGTTCAAAATTTGTCCCTTGTGAAATATTTACTTAGGAGCTTTAATATGTAAGGGTATTATTTTACCTCTGTGTAGTCGTCCAGTTACAACAGTTCCACGTCCAGGGATAGTATGCACAGATTCCACTGGCAACAAGAAAGGCTTGTCCAGCTCACGCACTGGAGTGGGTATGAACGAATCAACCTCTTGTAGCAGTTTGCTGATGGCTTCCGCACCTATTTCTGGACTTTTACCATCCAAAGCACAGAGAGCAGAACCTAGAGAAATTAAAAATGATTTTAGAATTAAGAAATTTTTCTCATATGAATCAAATATTTATTTACATAGTTTTGTAATTCTTAGTACAGGTGAAAACCATATAACTAATAGCTATTATAGTAATTTTAATACTAAAATGATAGTTACATAATGTAAAAAATTACAAATTCTGTAACAATAAAAAAAAATCACCTTTGATAACAGGCGTCTTGTCACCATCATATCCCATTTCAGTCATAAGTTCACGTATTTCCATCTCTACAAGTTCTACCATCTCTTCATCAGCAGCATCCACTTTGTTGATGAAGACCACCACATGCTGGATTCCAATCTGTTTGGCGAGCAGCAAGTGTTCCCGGGTCTGTGGCATTACACCATCAGTGGCCGCTACCACAAGAATTGCACCATCCATCTGTGCTGTTCCCGTTATCATATTCTGAAAGGTAGCATGCAAATGTTTAAAACTAGCTTTCACCAATGCTACATTCTTCCATTCATCCAACATTCACATTATCTTACTAACATTAGCAAGACTATGCCTAGTTTACAGACTGGCATAGACTTTGTGTTTACATTATAGTTGTATGCTACCGCTTCTAAGGGTAACTGGTCTATTTTATTGGCATAATGTAAACCAGGTATTAGATGTGCGAATACATTTTTTTTAGTGCCATTTACCAGAATCTTCTGTTCAATTTCATCAATATAATAAAAAATGTGTAACAGTTACTTTATCAAGCTATTATAAAAATATTTTATTTATTAATCAAAGTTTTAATTGTGATATTGGAATAAAAATAGATTTACATCACAAGACAAAACAGGCGACAATTGTAGATTGATTGTTTTTTTACCTTAATGTAATCTGCATGTCCTGGACAGTCAGTGTGGCCATAATGCCTCTGCTCTGTTTGATATTCAACATGGGCAACATTAATTGTAATACCACGAGCTTTCTCTTCCGGGGCATTGTCGATATCTGTGTAGCCTTTCTTCTGAGCCAAATTGAGATCAGATAACACTGAAATTTTATTTTAAATATTAATGTCATTAAAATATTTATACACATTTAAATGGAGTGGTTTGACCTTAAGTTATGTTGAAGTAAATATATGTCTCAGATTTAAGACAATATTTAAAAAGCATATATCATTTGGTCTATATATTTGTTGTCTTGTTTTTTAACATAGAAGTAGCAGGAAATTATTATAAGACACCAGAGGAATTGTGGATGTTGCTAGAATTTAAAATGATTAAAAAAGTGTATTAATGAAAACAAGGTACCTTTGGTTATAGCAGCGGTTAGAGTAGTTTTTCCGTGGTCAACATGGCCAATTGTACCAACATTGCAATGTGGTTTTGTCCTCTCAAATACTAGTTTCTCTGCATAATTCCTTCTGAGCACCAAACTAAGTGGTGTTAACACTGGCAGGCCATTTGTATTTAACAGGTGAGAACAATGGTTCTGTTTCAAAATCAACTTTAGAGCTGAAAATTATTGTTTTTGTTACTTTTACTTACAGAAAAGCATTTAGGTTGTGCGCTTGTGAAAAAACAGAGGTGTTTAAATACATAATCCTTCATAATAAGTTTTACATTTTTAAGTATGATAATAGGCGTTTTACATAATAGTTGCAAGCCTTGGTTTTATTTCTAAAACATTAAATTATGTTATTAAACTAAAAGGAATAAATGTGTATTCTAAAGGCCACTTTTTTGTACATAGATATTAACATGAAATAAATTAATAATAAAAAAAAGTATAAATTGTCATACCTGGGTTAACCACACTTTTCGCAAATGAAATAGTCGCCATTGTAATTGATAAACCACAGCTAGAGCTGTGATATTTTTGGTTCTTCACGCGATACACTTAACAAATAATTATTTAATTTCCTATAATACGATTATTATCAATCAATAATTATTATAATTTTCGTGCGCCTTGTGATAGTCGGTAAATTTTTCACATCAAAGATGAGTTATGGACTAAACAGGCAAGAAGGTATAAAATTGTTACCATCGTGACACTACTCTTTGACATTAACCACACCGTGCAACGAAAAAAAAGTAGAAAAGAAAACAAGAAAAGTTTTTATAAAGTTTCCCACTGTTATTGTATAAACTCCAGATTACATTAATAATATAGGTAGTTCGCTTTCAAATGCAAAGAATTCAAGAATGATATAAAAAAAAACATGAACTATTTTAATTCTTCAGTCACAAGAGATGTAACAAAATCTTACAAATAACTTTGTGTATCTTTCTCATACTTTGTAACACAGAAATGAAACGACATAAATTCTCAAATTAAATTTTTATTGTAGGTAGATCAATCATTAATAATCAAATGAAATCAATTCAAATAAAGAAATATTAAAATTCGAATTCGTCGCTACTACGCGAAGCAGCTCTAACTTGTAACTGAGAGTTAGTGACTGCATCCTCTGGGTTTATTTCTTTAGTTTCATTGGTAATAGATTGTTCTGGAATTAAACAAAAAATATACAAAACAATTTAAGTTACAGATAAAGCTTAAAAAGTGTTTATTTTTACCATTATCCGGAGAAGCGCTTTCCAGACCGTCTTCAACCGTACTATTAACATTCACTTTCAAGGAATTTATGTCTTTTAATGTATTGTTAACTTTGATTTGATCATTCAAAGTGGTCGAGAAATCCGAATTTTTGTCGGATTCCGGCTGTTTTTCATTGTTTTTAATTTCTTCCTTCTGCCCCATAGCACTGTCCTTACGTTTATTTGCAGTAATTTTACCTTTATACTCTACAAGTTCATCTTCATCAGAATTGTCATCACTATCAGAACTCAACGGAAAGTCAACATTATACTTTCTCTTGAGACTCATACGGTATTTCTCAATCTCAGTTTTTGATACTTTAGTAGGACTTATGATTTTGCCTTTGTATCTCGCTAAAAAGCTATATTTTTTTAATCTTAAAGCGAGTGGCAAAGAAAACGCATCCGTTGCTTGTTTTACGGCTACTCGTAAACGTTTCGCGTATTTAATATTTCGGTTCGCATCATCAATTTTACTTTTATTGTTGACAGTGAATGGTTCAATCATTTGGTCGGTCACCCATGCACGCGATACTTCCCATTTATCAAAGAAAACCACGTGGTAATCAGTCTGAAAAATTTAGTTTAATATATATCCCTACAATTCACGATAACCCAACCATTAAAACAATTCTTATTACAACAACTAATTTCATACGTAAAATAGTAATTTTAGCAGCAAGATGGGATACTTATGTCGACATCTTTCTTGAATTTGATGTCAGATAAAGTGATCAAATAAAAGTTTCGACTCTACTCTAAATGGATTCCTGTACATTCATGAAATTATCTTTCCAATATAAAAAATGAAATAGTCCGGTATTTTATAAAGACGTGGTACTTCTACCATTAAGTTGGTTAGTTTAGAAGAAGAGCAGAGCTTCATCTCTTTCTGTTCATCTCTCAATCTGCAATATAACTCTATTTCCCTTAATCCTAAGGTTGAATATTCCATATCGATCTCTAATGTAAGGTGTTTATAGGTATCGGAGTTCGGTGGCGGTGCGCGCGTGGTGTGGGCCATGTCTGCGGGCGACAGGGAAGCGGAGGCTCAGGCCAAGAAGGGGGAGGAAGGCGACAACAATGAGCGGGACAGCCGCGCAGCAGCCGCCCTTAAGCGTAACTGGTGTATTGGATTAAGGATCACTGAAATGGTAAGTTACATAGTTCTTTCTCCGTTGAATTGATTTGAACCCTGGTTCATACAAGACGGCCTGGTGTAAGGACGAGGATTCGACCACAATTGTGTTAAAACAAATTTTGTAACTTTATAAATAAATCTTTAAAAAGATATCCAAATTTAAAGAAGAAGACACTGTTATATGAGCGCTGGAATCTCTTAAAGGTAATTCAATACTTCATGAATCTCCAACTGAATCTTTCAGCACAAGCCTTGTGTTTAAAGTTTCTAAGTTTGATCAAAGTTGCATTAATCAAGTAAAATGAAAACATGTTGAGAGTTTCAGCGTTAAGTTCATTTGTTTCTTTAACAAATGAACTTAACGCATTATGTAGTCATATTTGTCGTGTCAATGTCCATTTAAATAGTGAAAACGTTAACAAAACACAAAAGACCGCCTTTCTCTTATAATAATTTGCGTTACTTGTCAAACATCAGTTTTTTTTTCTCAATCGTATACACAATTTGTCATGGCTGTCGGAAACTTTTCCGCGGTATTGTAACATCGTTTTAAACCGGCTGTTTTATATTTTTTTCAAATTATCAATATCGATAGTGAAATTCAGAATAAAAACACCGTTCACAGTTTTTTATATATTGTAGAGCAGTTAAGAAAGACTTCGCGGTACTGGATAGAGCATAAGGGTTTCTTGGAGTCTCTGGGAAGTGGAGGTTGACAGCTAGATTTTTTTTTATAACATAAGGTGGCAAACGAGCAAGCGGCCGTCTGAATCCACCGAAATGGAAAGCGACCGCTGCCCATAAACATCCGTAATTGCAGA
>DVQG01001215.1:0-11381 GCA_018231605.1 Papilio ambrax
CATACTAATATTATAAATGCGAAAGTTTAGATGGATGGATGGATGTTTGTTAGAGATTGTAGCCAAAACTGCTGAACGGATCGCAATCAAATTTGGCATATATGTAGAGGATAGTACGGAAGAACACATAGGGTACTCACTTTTGTTTTTTTTAATTCCACGCGGATGAAGTCGCAGACGAAAGCTAGTATTAACATAAGGGCAAGTTATGAGGGATGATTCACATGTTACAAGGATAACTTTATTTATGAGTTTGGATGGTTATACCGGTAGAGGTAGACCTAGAAAGAGATGGATGGATTGCGTGAAAGGTGATAAGATCCAAAAGGGAGTGGTGACTGAGATGACGGATGATAGAGTCATTTCGAGAACGAAAACCCGGTGCGGTGACCCTACGGACGTTAATATTAACATAAGTATATTTAAAGTATATTAGCTAAAATAATAATCATTAACGCAGTCTACGAGTGGCAATGCTGCCAAAAATTTACTATAAACTTTTATGTATGTGTACAGCAACCGGGATTTCATTCTGCTTTCAATGTTCATGTGGCGGCAAACGGTTTACTGTATGGTTTCTATCAAGGTTAACGAACCAAAAATAACTGTATAATGTACGAAGATTGGATGGACGAATGCAAAATATTACGAAAACTAAATAACAAACAGGACACTTGACATTTACCTTATAATGGTTCGCAAAAACATAAATGACAAGTCACATATGAAAAAGGGTCATGATGTTTCGGTTCAATCGGTAACAATGGAATGGATACCTCCTAAAATATCAACCTCTTGAGAGCCAGATTTTGTTTTAAAAAATAAGAAAGCTCAATAAAAGCGACGGTAGCGCAGTTCTAACCGCTTGATGGAACTAAACCATCTTACCAACATTATAAATGCAAAAGTTTAGATGGATGGATTGATGGATGGATAATTGTTAGCGTTTGTAGCCTAAACTGCTCACCGGATTTCGATGAAATTTGGTATTAAATAAATGTAGAGTATAGTTTAAAAGAACACATAGGCTACTCACTTTCGTTTTTTTAATTCTACGCGCACGGAGTCGCGGTCGAAAACTAGTAATCTATACGTGTAAACTATAACTCCTGTCATGTACCAATGTGTTTATTTGATTTTAGAATGTCATATGTATATCCGACAAAACGTTCTTCAATGATGGAAAACATCGTGATGCCTATACATAAGGGCGTAGAAATTTAAAAATATGTATGAAGTCAACCAAACAGTAATGGGCTAATGACTAACTATGACTTTATTACCTAACTAAAGAGAGTCTCGGACTTACAGTGGGGATGACATAGTGAGCTGATGTTGATACATGACTTAGAAAGTGTGTATGTTTCTCACCTTCCATATCGAATAACACCATCTTTTTACATACTTCTTTCATAACTTGGATGCTAAATTATTTTTTAAAGACACATTTTAAAAGGCACAATTTTGTCAGGGAAGCAATATGATTGCCATGTACAGCAAAGCGTATGCGGGTAATTTAAGTTCCGTCTGTTAACTAAATACTTCTCTACTTAAATACGCTCGTTCATTCAAAATAAGGTAATAAAGTACGTATTTTAAATACTATTGTGATCCTTAGGTCGGTTAACTTTAAAGCAAATTAATAAATAATAAAGAACAATTTAAATAAACCGTTTTGAAATCAATTATTGGTTTAGGATGAAGGCATGTAAAAACAATTAACAAAAAACTTGTGTCCCAAAAACATAGGTAAGCTATAAGTATAGAAATAATATTATTTTATCTTAATAAAGATTAAAACTTCACTAATTTTATGTTAAGTACTAATTGGAATTTCATTAAACATAAATAGAGTAGGGAGTGGAAATCCACATTTGCGGTTGCTCTTCACTAATTTACAAGGTTCAAGTATTTCGTTGAATGAGTGGGATGGATTTTATAAAGCAACTCATAACTATTTTGAATCTATTGCTGAACCACTTAGTATAATAACGATGGTTGTTGTTTATGTGTTGATTATTTCAAATTTCACATAATGACAAAGTAAAGAAGATATTGCTATCTGCAATGATGGATGTCTGGTACAGGTAAAGAACATAGCTTAAAATTCGCGCCCAGGTTAATGGGGCCAACCGTACTTTCATTCGCCCGCACTAGTGGGTAGATTGAAATCCCTCTCGGGCACGAAGGCTGCGGGGAGGTGTGTGGGAGAAAAAAGTCGGATTCAAGAAGCCAAGACAGTCGGTCGGTTACACGTGTGCGAATTGAAGTCATCGGAAGTGGTTGCTTATCCGACGTGTCAATTTTCGTTAGTTAATGGGGTCGCTCGAAATTCGGTTCCGTTTTGAAACAATAAAGGTGCACATGGGCGCATCTGCAGACAGCGTCACTGGCGCCTATGAAATAGACAGAACTAGACTTGATTTGATTGACGCTGACAGAGATCAGGCCTTACCTGTATTAGGTAAGGCGGGCATCGAACTGGTGAATACCAATTCCCTCGTTTACAATATTAAGCCCGCCTGTGCACGCGTAGTTCAAGGGAAAATTGTACCGCAGGACCCGAACCCGTATTGAACGGCGCAACAGAATATAAAAATACATTAATGTAATAAATGAAGTTTGAATAAAAAACATTGATAACACAGATGCAAGATATAGCAATAAGAAGTTTCAAAGCTTAAAGATAACTTTAAAAGTTTTTGCTTCTTGGAAATCATTAGAGTATATTGTATTAACAAGAAAAGCAATAAAAACTTTGTTTTAATCATAATAAACATAGCGCCGATTGCTTCTACTCATTATCGAATATATCTCAGGTAAGAAATGATCGCGGAAACAATTAAAGAGATATAATAAGTGATTTAGATCTTTTTTTATTGCTTTCGCCCTTTCGTGTAATAAAATACGGCAAAACACCCTTATAAATAAAATTTTCTCCGCTCATGTTACACATAAGAAAGTGTAATATGAGATTTAATGTTTCATAATGCTATTCCGTTTTTATTAAGGGAAATTAGAATACAAACAATGTGGAAAATAAAATGTTTACACGATAAGGGCAAAACGGGAATATGAAATAGGAGCTTACTTTTCAGCACGTCCCTGTTACATTTTATATAAATCAGATGCATTTCCTTGATTATTCATGTGACGTATCACCATACACCGAAACTTTTTTAAAGTTTTACAAATATTTAAAGTGTTAAATAATATTTTGCCTTAAAAGGCAAATATGCGTTGATTTTTTAATTTTTTGTCAAGTAATTATTTCCTACATTTTGAAATGTTGTGGCTATATATGGACTTGTAAATAAGCAAAATATATTTGAATTCACTGTAGCTAAATTCATAGCAGTGTGCAATTATTAAGATTTTGTAAGTTCAAACTAGTAACAGAAGTTGTATAACCCCCAGCTTCTCGAAATTCAGTTGTATCGTTAAACTTTATAAAGCTTTCAAATCAAGCGGACTTCCGGGAGCGATTTAATTTGTTTCTTAACAAATGTTGCGGTGACCCACTTGCATCGAGTGTACTTCAAACTGGAGACCATTTTTTAAGGACGTATTCCAGAGGTTAAACAATTTGTAAGTTTTTCATTAAAAGTTTGTAATAAACTTTACTAAAGTTTAATTTCCTAAGAAGTTTATAAAACGACAGAAATTAAGTACAGTATTTTTTTTTGCTTAGAACTTTCAGGGCTCTTAAGAAAACTTAATAAAGTTTGCATAGAATTATTATTGCAATCAATTATTACTAACGAGATTATGGCAAACTTTACGTTTTTAAGGTAGCCTTTAATATAAAAGGAAATATTGAAAAAATAATTAGTCCAGCATTAGCGGTCCACTAGCGGCGGAGTTATATCGTAACACACAAAAAAAAAACATACAGACGAATTGAGTCCTTCTTTTGGGAAGTCGGTAAAAAATTAAAAAAGACAGATTTTATAGTCCAATATTATTTACCACATTATGTTAATCATACTCATACTAATACTAATATTATAAATGCGAAAGTTTAAATGCGGTAAGTCGCGGGCGAAAGCTAGTTAGAAATAAATGTTTTTAATTTATTACCTACGTTAATTCAAACCTACAACTAGTCACTCCAAGGTATTGTACTATTCGGCACTGAGAAAGTGACAAAATCATACATTTATCACAACCGTGTGCCACCCGTTTTGACCCGTATCATATGAAGTCGTGAATAATGGGCCTATAAATCATCTCACATACGTATGACCCTTTATTACTATTACACCTATTATTCATAAAAGAAAAAAATGTTAAAACAAAAAATTGCAAAAAGGTACATAAACTTTTCACATGAACTTTATTGCCTATGAAAATTTTTTTCTTGTCATAAAAATTTTACATAAAGACGATACAAAGAAAATTATATTTTATTGGTATAATTAAGCAGTTTAGTACAGACAAGTTCAATCATTGGAATCAATCAAACGATTCAAATAAAAGGCCTTCTTACAGGAAATTAACCTTTGAAATTATGAAAGAGTTTTAATTAAAATTTTATTCAGAAAAAAATCTTTGAATAAATTGTACGAGGGTGAAATATCGATGTAATCAAAGACCCGTCTTATCAGATAGCAAGATTAAATTCACACCGCGACGATCTTGTAAAAAGATATTGGAATGAGTAATTTTGTTGACAAAAATGAAACGAACTTAATTTAAAATTCAATACGACAAGGATATTTGTCCCGGTGGGCATGAGTTTAATTAAATTACTAACATCTCACTAATTCTCATTAACGTCACTATATTAAAAAAGTGTCACAAGATATTTGATGAGTTGTGTTGATATTATTTTCTTTTATGTTATTCTCTATCTTGTGTTACATGTTTTCTGGCAGAACTAACCGCAACCGCAACGCCTTTCTTACCGGCTACTATTTCCTTATTTGACTATACTTTGATGACGCTGCTAGGAAAAATATGTGATAACATGAAGTAAGTTAAGAAATCAAACAAATTATAATCTATATTTTTTATTCGAAATTTAAATATCAATAAAACGGTTCGCTTTTTAAAATTCCGTTCCTTATTGAAGCGGCGGGCGACCTGTTCAATGATTTATTTCAGAAGTTATGTACCACGAAGTATAGCTCGGAATACTAATCTTCGTATCATTTTTAAGGAATATTACATAACCTTTTTTGATAAAAATTCAAAATTAAAACTCTTCGAGCATGTTCGATGCTAAAAAATGTAACGTAATACGCTTGGTAAGTATTAAACAACGCTTTTCTATTGTCATTTATACCGGATTAAGTTTTTAATCAAGGAACTTAGCTCAGATAAGTGCTTAAACCAGAAAGATTTTCTCAAAAACGAGTAATTTAGAGAACCTCATAAGTATGACTAAAACCATTTTTGAATGTAACTAAAATCATTTTTTGTAAATTCCCAACAACCTCATAACAAGTATTTTTTCAATTACATGCTAAATTTTCAGAAAACAATTCATTTACGTATATTTTAACAGCAAAAATTTGTAAATAAAACAACTTTATCGGGTTTAGATAAATTGAAGTCTTTGAGTTCTCAAATTAACTTAATTGATTTTGCGAGAAAACTTTAGATGTACAAATTCATTTTAATTTACTCTTTTAACAATGTAAAACTTTATGAAGATAACACAATTTTATATCGGAATATTGGATTAAAATGATGCTATACAATATTCCAATTGACATAAGTTTAAATTGAAAAGTTAAAAAAAAATATTTCGTAAACATGTATTTGAGTTGCTAATCTATTCAAAAAACCAATTTAAATTCTTGTATCATTCACGTTTATTAGTTTAAAAATGATTTTACTTTCCACATTGGAAATCGTTTTGTTTATTTCTAATTCTCTTTTATTTACAAGTCAAACAGTAGAAGAGTGCTCCACGAGTTCGAACATTTTATTACATAAACAAATGCGATATTTTTTCGCAAAAATATTTCACCTCCTAGAATATCGTTTAGGGAATTGTTTACTTTAAATCAAAACGTACGTCTATTTTCTGTAATCAAATCTATTCGATCCCTCCAAAGTATTTTCAAAGCTTATCCTTCAATAAAATGTATTTACTTATGGGCGGTTGTCGAACTAATTTTAACCATTCGATAGTGCTTATAGTTCGATAAATTCATGAAATTCGTTTCCGAACTATGTAAATTGAGTCTTACACCGTTAAAACTAAGGTTAACCTAACACTAAATCACTTGGTAATGACAAAATACTGCTCTCTCGTGTCGGAGACCAAGACCCACTTTGGGTCGCTGCGCCAACGCAGTAAGTAAGTAATCACAAAATAAGTGAAAACTTAAGAAACTCAGCATTATTGAACTTTTCTTCCGATTAGGATCAGGGAATAACCCTTTTCAATTCCTTCCGGATATGGTCATCTAAACATAGTAACCATCAGTATTCAAATAATAGGCTGATGATGAACATGATTAACCCATAAACAAGTTTTAGAAAAGACTTTCATATAAGGGTTTAAAAACTCTCTACTAGAGCTCTATTTAAAAGTGTTTAGAAAAAAATATTAATTCAGAACTGGTTAATGTTTTTAATTGTATTTTAAGTTCTACAAATAGAATAGAATATAATTTTAAAGTAAAGTGTGTATTCGACAAACATCCATTACTCGTATTGCAGATCATAGATAAAGTTTTGCATGAGAAATGATAGCGATTTGTTGTCGAGACGAAATGCGTGCACGCTCCGCTCAGTGCGCTGCTTTTTATCTGTTCAAAATATCAAAGAATTCTTTCAGTGGAGGAAAAGCTATTTGCTTATTTGTAACCTCTTTAGTAAAGTTACTTTTTTTCTAGCCTACCAGCTTGTTAATGTCGATTTTTGACATTGAATCTACAGTAAATGACGTTTTTGGAGTCAAATTACCAACTTTGAATGTGGCAATAAATTTTCTATGCCATTTTTTTAGGTAAATGTTTATTACTATGCATTTTTAAAATGGCTTAAGGGAACTTGACTTGACTATGGCCTAGTCACCATAACTTAGGGTAGGCTCCGAGCCCCTCGGTGGGGACGTATAGTGAGCTGGTGATGATGAAGTCGTGAGAAAATGACATAAACTACAATCTTTGTAAACATTATTATGGTTAGTAAAGATCAAAACCTTATGGGCGGTGAAAAGGAAGTTCATATTAAAATGTATGACTACGGATAAATTCGTAAATATGCTGTAATCAAATGTAAAAAGTATGAAATTATATAAATCGTAAAGTAATAGACAGATTTTTTAAACAACCTATAAAAACATACTTAATATTAAGCCACATAGCCTAGCCTTAATTACGATAAATTTTAAAGCATATTCATTTTCTTAATTTTATTTATATTACTTTGAATATAACGATCCCCAGTTCTTATACAAATTGACTTAAGAATTAATACAGCAAACGCGTATTTTTAAACCGCTTTCAGTAACGAAATTGAGTTTCAAGTCTTCCAATACTTTGCTACGACAGGAAAAAGCCGGCGTGACATTTTTACAAAAGAAGGTAATATGTTTCAATTGAAAATTACTCGAAAAGGGACAAATGAGTAAATGTTTTTACGAATGGAGTGACGAATATGTGAAACATTTTACTTTTAAATGAAATTGTATATGAAAATTTGTTTATAAAGTATCTTTCGCCTGCGATTCCGTCTGCGTGAAATACAAAAAAAAAACGTAAGTAGTCTGTCTTTTCTATTAGAATGTTCTCTGGATTTACGCCAAATTTCATGGAGATCCGTTCAGCGGTTTAGGTCTAACTCTAAGAAACATTCATCCATCAAAACTTACGCGCCTATAGTATAAGTAACATCACTGTAGTGTCGCCTTGTTTTACAAATATTTCTTTGACAGTACGAAAATACATACGAAAATATTACTATAGCTGCCTAGAAATGTACATGATGTTTCATTTGCAACTATTTAAAGGGAAATAAATCAATGTTATAAAACATAATTTTCAAGTTTCACTTCCATATAAAATCCCAATCCAATACATCGTATACGTGAATTGATTTCGTTATTTTTAATCTTTTCTTGATATGGCATGTAAAAGGAAATCCTTTTTATTTATTCAAGGTAACACGAATATGCGAAATATATTCATACATAGCCTTGACATGTAGAATAACAACTTTTGAAACAACTTGAGTTACAGAATAACTTGAATTCCGAAAAATGTTTTGCAGCATTTTTTTTAATTTGCATGTAATCATGCTATACACGGATAAGAATGTGTTAAGATACTAAATTTATAATTTAAAGGTACTTGATATTCGGTATTTGATGTACTTACTTATGTATGTTTCACTTAAATTGTATACTTTATGTATCACTTACATCAGTTAATTTAATATATCTCTCTCTAGTAAATCAAAGTTAGTTATGTAACTTCTTATCTAACACAGCACAGAAGGCATACGGTAACTTAACACCTACAACTTGGTTTACACTTTGTTCTGACTTTTCTTTGACGTCTTTTTAAATTCCTTTGTTCCTTCGCCTTTGCTTAAAGCACCCCACACTTACAAACAACTTACAATTAAATTGCTACATCGAGGCGGCAACGTCGTATGTAATTGATTAAATTTACAACAAACTATACTTCTTTTGTTTCTTTCAGTTTAAGTTAGGGATGTCCTCACTTGACACATTTTTTTTAAAAAAACTTACTAAGAAATCGGTCTATTGGATGTTTCCCGTTGGGCCGATTGGTCAACTATAATCAAATTGTATAATATTCTATTTATATTGTATAAAACATTCTAGTAGTATATCTTCAGTTACTAAATGTAAAAATGTCAAGATAATAATGTAGAAAAGACTTAAACATTTAATTGAATATATTTAACAATGTACTGGTAAATCATATTTGCAGTGTTCGCAAACAAGTAGACCTTAAGATCGCACTTAAAACTGAATGTCTATTGTAACGGAGTGGTACAAGTTATGTAAGACAAATACTTAGTCAAACTCCTCTCGTTTGTTAACATCGTTCTACTTAAATTGTGATGGCGTTCTCAATATATTATACTAGCTTCCGCCCGCGGCCCTGTTTGCATGGAATAAAAAAAAATGTGAATAGCCAATGTGTTCTTCCAGACTATCCTCTACACATGTACCAAATTTTACAGAAATCTGTTCAGCTAATTAAGCTACAATCTCTTTCGAAGTAAACACTGAAACACTTTTATTTATTTGTCTAAGATATAAACGAATGTCTTAATAGGTTATATAATGTTTATAGCAAATAGACAAACTTGTTAAATACAGAATCTACATATCATATTAAAAGACCGGACTCTGCAATTTAATCTGTATTAATATTATAAAGTGAAAATGTTCGATTGTTTTTTTATATTAAATGAAGTCGTATATTTTTCTATCGGGCAAAAAGACTTGCCCGAACTCTAGAACGTTTACTAAACATGCGAGAGACTCAGTTTCTAGTACAAAGATAGATCATTTAATAAAATGGATTGTGTCTTGAGAAATGGATCGCATCGCAACATTCATTAGGACATCCCGCTGCAGCGAGAACAAACTCTGAATACAAATGTGCAATCGTAACAGATGTGCCATAATCCCCGGCTTTAACTGAAGTTACATTTTGAATAATGCATTCTAATTACACTGACACATAGAATTAAAAATTACAAAATATTTATTCTAGTTTACAAGACAAATATAATTATATACAGTTTTTGATACAAACCAAATTTAACAGAGGTAGTGCCCGCTTTAACATCTTCGCACGAATGGGCCGGCTCGCCCGGTGTTATACCAAGACCACACAGAAAACAGGCGTGAAATGGAAGCAATTCTGCGTTTCGTCTGATGAGTGTGGTGCCGGAGGCCTAATTTTGGTTCCTTTCCCTTTCCACCCTTTTCTTAAGAGGAAAGGGTGGGAAGGAAAAGTGGATTTGACGGTGGAGGAGAGGCATAGTAAGAGGAATAGTCCTCTATATTCAGTCAATCATTTAATTCTACTACTATTTAATTAAATATTAATTTATTACCTACGGTCAGAAGCTACCCCTTTAATTTGAAACACAAAACCTTGTAAAATATCTCCTGAAACAGATACGTAAATTTCATTGGTTACCAATTTAATCATAACATACAGTTTATATGTATTGGAATATGTTTCCAGTTAATGTAATCCGATACAATTACAACGACATAGGGTGTTTTGAGTATAATACTAAATAACAAAATACACCTTCTTCTATCTATCTATGCTTAAAACTTATTTACTTATCGTTATCTAATCTGTACTTTAATATAATAAAGCGTAAACACACACTATTTCGTGGCGTAGGATGTCAGCAATCACAGCATGTTTTTGAATATTTTTTTTTAATAAATAGCCCTACACTTACGTCACGCTTTAGGCTATATGTAATATTTTCACGCCATTTAACTTAGGAGGTAAATATTTTGGATAAAAACGTTAATGTGGGAAAGAGACCATAAGTTGTTGCATCAAGGAAGCAAAATTGCCAAGTTTTGTCGTGTCATGTCATTTTGACATTTGCTATTAATAATTAGACAAATGTAAACAATAAAACAAAATTTTCTTAATTTCATGCGGATGAAGCCGCACAGGAACAGCTAGTTAAATATAAAAAATTAGCATAAAAGTTAATATACTTACATAACAATCCTTTGAGCAGTTTTCCGACAATTTTTAAACAATAACTGTTGCCTCTGAACTTCACTTAGCTAAGTTATTCACAGACAAAGAGAATCCAGTGCACGAAAAAAGTTCGCCGAAACACGATCGGCAGGAACTCGTGAAAAACGAGGTCGAAACGACCATCCCTCCCGAAAGCTCGTTGCGCACTGAGAAAATTCCATGTTCACACCTTCTACGAGCTGCCGTAGTATAACCCGGATGATTTAAGAAATACGCCCACTTTTAGCCGTAGTATGCTTAACATGGTCTATTCAATTTAGCCCGTTAATATTTGAAGAGTCTCAAGGATTAAGATTGTATGAGTCAATGCAAGTTTTTCCCTCGCCGGCTAACGAGCAGATTGTAAACAAGATTTGAATTTCATTTTCTTAGTTAATTTATAACTATTTTTTTTAATTAGATCATTTTATTTATTATAATTTCATACAGATACTAACTTTATGTTATTTTTCTTTTATGAGTTTAACAAAAGGATAAATTAAAAGAGAAACCTTATTCTTGTACCTGTTTAATTAACATAGTATTTAAAAATCACAAAAGGAAGAAAAACAAAATAATAAAGAAACATACAGACGAATTGAGTACCTCTTTCTTTTGGGAAGTCGGTTAAAAATTAAAATATTATATAAATATTTATTACAT
>DVQG01001216.1:0-11381 GCA_018231605.1 Papilio ambrax
ATAAGGGATAAGGGCAAGTGGATGATGATGCATTACTACATATAGTTTCGAAACATCTTTTTCACTCTTGATCAATTCTGGAATTGAGATAGATAGATAGGGTTCAACTTAGTAAGTAACTAAAAAGTCTCAAGGCTTAGTATTATTTTCGAACATACTATTTATTGTAAGAGTTGGTTTACTTAATGATTTAATGTAACAACATTATCTATTTATTTCAATGCTAAATGTAGGTTTCAATGAATAGTTCTACAGAACTAAAACCTGTTAGTCGAGCATAATATTCAAAATATTCCATTCAAGATGAATGCGGCGCCCGAAACTACGAGCCGCCACGGGGCGGGTAGAGAGGGGCAGCTGGCCCCTATAGTGGCGATAATTGTAAAACAAATTCATAAATTAATTCAAAATACTCCCATAATCCCTAGAGACCCACATAAATAATCAAAAGTTACTCGTCAGTTTTTCATTAACCTCACCCTCCGTTCCCTCACCATAATTATTGCCATGGATCCTCCTTGCCGATTGGCCTTCCTAAGCACTTTATCATCGGCTGGCTACAAATGGTGGCAAAAGTATTAAAAATGTAAAAAAAAGTTATGGTAGTTTAGTTTTAATTTTTAAGCGCACCATGAACGCAGTATTTCTAATTGTCACAAATGCGTGTCCTGTCACTTGTCATCTGTACGTCATTACGTGGCTCAAGTCATCAGAGAATCTATTAATACGAGCAAAACAAGCTGCCGATACTTAAAATAATAACTCAAATATTTTAATTTATTACATATTAATACAATGGACTGTTTATATAGATCTTTGTTAATATATTCTGTTGTAATTATCACATTATTAAATAGAACAAATGGATATACAATCACAGTTGACGCTCACGCCGAAGAATGCTTTTACGAAAATGTTGAAGCCGATACAAAAATGGGTAAGCTTGTGCTCTGTATTAACATAATTAGTACTTATTCAAATGCATAACAAAATTCTGTATTTGTCTATGCCATTTAATTTCCACTGAAAAATTAAATTACTTACTTTCTCTATCTGCATAAGTCCTACGAGCTTTTATTTTTGAATTTTGTCTATTCTTCTATTGTTATACAAAACATACACGACATTAATGTAAATCTTTGTGTTAATTAACCTACAAAGTTGTTCTAATACATATCTTGATACAGTTAAACATGGTAAACATATGAAATGTTACCTATACTTAAGTTATTAAATATTTTCCAGGTTTAACATTTGAGATAGCAGAAGGAGGCTTCCTAGACATAGACATCACAATCACAGGTCCAGATGGAGCAGTGATACATAGGGGTGAAAGAGAATCATCTGGTATTTACACATTCTCCGCACCTACTTCCGGCCGGTATACTTATTGCTTTAGCAATAAAATGTCTACAATGACACCAAAGGTATTTTAAATTTTCTTCCATATGCACAGATGTATAAATGTGAAAGATGGATGAGATCCCTATGCCATATGGAAATCCATCCCTGCCTATTTATATCATAGTCATGTAATTTATTTATAGAATTGATTAAAAGACAAAAAATAGAGTGAATGGAATTATATTTGGTTTACATTTGTCCAGTACAGTTAGACAGTTGTGCAGGCCAAGCTTGGATAGTATGTACTCACTGGCATCAGTTAAATGCCAGTCTAGTTATTGAGCGCTACTGTTCATTTGTATAACTGTACTGGTCAATTGTAAACTCTGCATTAATTGTTATAATCCACTAGTGTTTTTATTTATTTCTACATTTCAGGTAGTAATGTTCAATTTGGAAATTGGTGAAGCGCCACATAAGAGTGCCGGTGAAAATGATGAGGAAGCTAATCATAACAATTTGGAGAATATGATCAAAGAACTGGCTGCCACGCTTAAAACTGTGAAAAATGAACAAGAGTACATGCAGGTAATATCTTTTTCTGATTTTAACTTGTTAAAAGATAGAGCTACTGCAACTTACGGTCTTTTAAAATGGAGCTTCTTACATAAAGACAGTACATCAAAACATATTTGGTTGTTTATTTAACATTTATGATCACTTTAATCTTAAAATGTATCATCAATTTGACAAACATTGAAAAACAGTACTGTTGCACATTTTCATGGGAAAAGTGATAGATATATTGGTCTAACACCATAATAACTTATAAGGTCCCCAACTCAACAGTTTCTTGTTATAGGTTTTTCTTAATATTGTTAATTTTTACCTTTTAAGGTACGCGATCGTATCCACCGCGCTATAAACGAGAGCACAAACTCACGTGTCGTGATGTGGTCTATCTTTGAGGCTTCAGTACTACTAGTCATGACTTTAGGTCAAGTTTACTATCTCAAGAGATTCTTCGAAGTGCAACGCGTCGTTTAACAGTGCTGTTGTTTTATACTTTATTAAGTTACGATAAAAAAGAAATTAAACAATAAAAAAACATAGTGAAAAGTAATGTGATTCATTTGTGTGAAATAATTTAACCTGATATTTTGTGTGAATATGATTGCAGTAAATTATTTTTGTAATGTCCATTTTTTCTTTCAGAATCCATATTGTAATTAAGGTTTTATGTGTTATATTGAGTTAAAATTTGTACAGTTGTTCAAATATTGTATGTACGCAGCCACTGAGTGACACACACACTATTATTAACAAAAAGTTTTATTTTCACAATCTTATACAAGCAAATCTCATTTTATTTTATTTAAAACATACAAAAAGCTGATAAAACCCTACATTTAACAATGATTTACACATATTTTATACAAACAACATTTTACAAAGATGTAAATTAGAGGAATTATGTAATAAAAAATCAGATTTTTGTAACAAGTGTAAACTTTTATTTAATAAAACATGTGCACAATACGATTTTATCAGATCTATCTTACATACATTTTCTAAAAAAGCATCGATAATAAACACAACCGATCATGAAAAAAAGGCAACATAGGTACAAACTAAATGTCGTCTATTATAATTTCTACCAGTTTCTACTAAAAAAATCACTACAAACTTTGATTAAATAAAATCAACAGGATATACCTATTTAACTACATCACTGGAAAAAAAATATTTTATCTCTATCTATCTACTACTATTGAACAAAAACCATTGCATACTTACAAATATAAACACCTTTTGTGATAAATATAAGTGCATAAAAAATGTGTGTTTGAAGCCTTTTACCATTGGCTTTTGAAACTATAATTCATGCGATCAAAGTGACTTACAAATTATTCCTGATGAATCACATCCAAAAATTGGCAATTATCTATGTAATAATATAAATTAGTTGAGATCCATTCGGCCAGTGACGATGGCCGGTACGACAGTATCGGCAGCTAGAGAACGCAGCTCTTTGTCAGCTGGTGGCAATTCTAACAGCACACTCGCTCCACACGCGCTCAGCAAACGACTGCTGCACTATTGACATATATGTCTATCAACAACATGATAAGGAGGAGGTATACGAAATACAGTTCCTCCCACCTATTTAACCTTTTCACCTCCATCTCCCTCGCCTTTCTCCTATGGTGGTTTATAGAATACTAATATTATACTAATATAGAATACTAATATATTGTTATGATATTGAATTCCACCGTGAAGAATTAAATTGTGTACCAAATAGTGACATGAAACATGTTAACTTTTTACGAATGAGTAGTCTATTTTATTATTAAAATATTAATAGATTTTTACTAATATTTCTTTTACCATTCCAATGAAACTAGGTTTGGGCTAGGATACGCTAGGATGGTTTACAATAGTCGAACGGGATTCGAACCCTCGACCGCGTGATTGGAATTCTGTAAAAATTAGGCTATTGGCACTTTGATTTAATACTTATGTCAAATCACAGTCAATCTTTTTTTGGTACCAAATAGAAAGAAAAAATACCTGATTTCCCAATACTTCGGCGTGTGGTATATCATCAGTGAATTTAAGTACCGCCCTAACGTATTCTGGGCGCGGGTCGAGTGCGAAGTGCCTTGCGAGGCGCACGCGCAGGCGCGGGAACTCCGCACTGCGCCGCTCGCAGACACGTAACGCGCGGATTACAAATAACAAACAACATACATACGCCGAAACTGGGTTACCTGAAGGAAAAATTATAATTTGTAATAAAATGACTTAAACTAATAATCTAACTAAGGTAATAAAATAGTTTTCGCTCGCGACTTCGACCGCGTGGAATTAAAAAAAACAACTGAGTACCCTATGTGTTTTTTCAGACTATCCTCTCCATCTATATCAAATTTTATTGAAACTCATTCAACTGCTTAGGCTACAAATTCTGACAAACATCCATACATCTAAACTTTCGAATTTATAATATTAGCATGATTATAAATTTAGATGTATATGTCTGGATGGGTATTTGTTACAGTTTGTAACCTAAACTGAACGGAAACGGAAATGCGGAATATATGTAGGGGATATCTGAGGAATCTGGAAGAACACGTTATACTTTTTTTTAAATTCCACACTAGTTATGACAAAATCCATCACAAATTACTGTTGTATAAAAATAGTGTTAGTTAAATGGGAATTTAACTTACCGGGTAAAGCAAAAATGTATTTAGTTTTTCCTTCAACCTGACAGGTGGCGAATGTGCTCGGTTTCCCGGGCTTCATGCGCACGCGACCGAAATGCAGCGTCGCTCCAAAGTCCTACAATGCAAATGAAAATGTTAACAAATTATCTTTTAGCGAAAATTTCATATTACATACCCCAATTATACAAATTTAGTATGAGAAGTTGGGAAGTGTATGTACTTTAATCCCCAATTAAATGTGTAATTTTTCAAACCTTTCAAAAAATGTATATTAATGCAAGATCGGTATTATAATAAATATATATTTTTTTTCAATAATGTGTAGGTTATATACTTTTTATTCTTGTTTAAATATTTTTTATGACCAAGGATAAAAAAGTATATCGTATATCGTTCAGAAACATAAATTATCAGTCACAACAATTAAAAAAATCAAAAGAAGTTCTTTTTAAATCCATGGTTTTTGGAATATTGTATTTAAACAGTGTGCAAGGGTTAAATAAATTTCCACTAGGTTAGCATTTAGGTAAATAAAATGTGTACAAACTTTTGTGAGCACAGGTTTGAGCAGATCCCTCTCTCCCATAGAGACGCCACCTGTGCACACGAGTATGTCCGCGGTGCGCAGCGCGCGCGTCACGGCCGTACGCAGCGCGCACGCGTCGTCGCGCGACACGCCCTCACATACGCTGTCGTACCCGTGCTCTCTGTCAGACATCAATCTTACTAACTCATGCGTTTGGATGGATTTTATGTATAACCAGAGATGTCATGGATCTAGAGAAAATTTGGTTTACGTACGACACTGTTTAGAAGAAATCTTTTTAATGGTGAAATATTTTTTTGAAATTGAGCCAGTAGTTTGTGAGTTATTTCAAAACAAATGCAAAAATACAAATCGTTCATCAATCGATCTTTTATTATTTTAGTTATGTAAAAGATGAAACATCTCTGTAATTAATATCCAGTGACAATAACTAAATATATGCATATCTTACTTAAGAAGTGCTTTCAGCATGGTCTGGTTGGAGTCACGGATGTGCGCCGGCTTGAGAGTCACCTCGGACGGATTTTGTAACTCGTTGCCAGTTGACAATATTGCCACCTTACAATATTAATAAAACGACTTGAAGAGTGAATTAATTAAATTGCTTGCTGATAGTTACATCTAAAAATTAATTTTCAAAGGTAAGAAATCCGGTTTCTAATATTAGCCTTCAAATGTCAAATTTGAATCTGTATTTAGGTTGCCTTTTTAAACTCACCACAGGTCTAGCCCTGACACTAACGTGCTGATATCCCGCTCCTGCTAACACACCAAGTAACGCTGCATCTAACACTGAGCCTGTAACAAGTATACAACTAATTTAAAAGCAATAAAACAAAGAAATCTAAAGAAAACTCATTGTAAATTGTACATTGGACAAGTTGATGATTCTCGTATACCTTCAGTCACTAGAGGGTCACCCAAAGCTATATCGAAGCCGATGGGCCGTACATCCTGTTGGGGTTTCGGTGCTGCGAGCATTTCAACCTCTAACTCTATTTCATTATCGGGCGATGCTGAAATAAGCTTCGTATCTTCTACCTGAAATATCAAAATTATTGGTTTGAACATTCAGTCTTTAATCTTACTATCTTAGAAATATTATAAATGCAAAAATTTAAAGAGATAGATGGATGTTTGTTAAGAGTTTGTAGCCTAAACTGCTGACAGGACTTAATAAAATTTGGCATAGATGAAGAGGATATTATATATACTCGTGTTTTCTTTTAATTCCACGCGAACGGAGTAGCGGGCGAAAACTAGTATAATAATTAGGTGTTAATCAAGGATGTTAAATTTTGTAAGCTGCACAATCACGTAGTCAATAAAATATCTACTCTTTACACATTATAGTTAATCAGATTAGGACTCAAGAAATAAATGTTAACATCTTTCACTGTCATTCCTCAAAAGTAGAATCATTTAACACCATACGCAAAAGCAGTTTATGTAGTATTTCTTGGGGTCTGAAGATGATCAAAGAGTCAATTTTACCTGTACAACACAATCAGCGCCGGGGGGCAGTGGAGCGCCGGTATTTATACGTGCACATTCTCCAGGCTGCAGCAATAAGTTAAAACTGTCCCCTGCAGTCACAGCCGCGCGGACTCGCCGTACGCCCACGCCGTCTGAACTGATGCAAGCGTAACCTAACAATACCAACTGTATTGTTATATAATAGCTGTTGCTTGTGACCGTCCGAGAAATGATATTGTGAAAAATAGCCTATTCGCACTGATAACATAGCTTTTTAATGATGCAAGAATATTTGTAATCGGTGTAGTAGATTTTAAGTTATTTTAAAACATACAAAAAACCAAAATACAAATTCCTCTATAATATTGGTACAGATGTAATGTATCAAATTCTAAGAAAAGTATACTTAACCTGATTTTACATAGTAAAAAAATGATTTCCTTCATCATTTACTTTTCAGTAATAAGGACCATTATCAGTATAACAGATTTATTGATAAGGGTCAGTTGGAACCAGTTCAAAAAGTTATGAGTTACAACTACTTGTTATCTAAATTGAAACTAAATAAGCATATTAAAACTAATAGGCTATTTCCCTGGCTATTAATATCTTGCACATAATCTTAAAGGGAAATTTATACTATAATCAAATTTAAAATATTCATGTGTAGTGCCAGTGAATGTCGACATTAGTAAGAGGCTAGCTTAAGGGAATGCACCTACTATTAATATGGGCTTTTGTTCTTTTACTAAGTCATTTTTTTATTTATTATTTTTAAATTCTATAGAGGGGTTATCTGCTGCTCATTGGAAACATTGCATGCTATTTAAAATCGGTTAATTTCACTATTACAATTTTAATCATACTTTCTAATTGATGTTTAAGAAGTGTGAACAGATTTAATAAAAACATTTTTCTTGAAATTCCTGCGAATAGAAATTTCATATACAACTTTCTCTTCACACTACATTGAACTGGTGCATGAATAATGAATTCTATTGCATTTGCTATGTATAGTTGTAGACCATCTTTTTAAATTTTAATAATTAACATCATGAAGCAATATCCAAACTCTTTGATAAGGCATCAGATAATTAACTTCTAGTGTTACAAAATAATAATAATTTGCACATTAAATGATGCAATTTGAATTATATTTATGATAAATTAAATATTTGTTATTAGTAGAAATAATCTATGCCAATCAGGGTGGAAGGTGTGAGAGCTTATTTGGATAGACTTATTTTAATTGAATCTTATCATAAAACTTGGATTATAAGACGTTTTTTGATGCAATTGTAATACCTTCTTATCTTAATAACAATGAAACTTTTTATGTTACTATGAACTAAACATAATCAGAGAACTGATTATTTTAGTGTCAAATGTCAATATTGTATTTCAACATAATGTACTCATATTATTAAAAAAATGTACATAACAACAATTACATTACAAATTAACTGAATTAATATAACTCACCATCTTTAATAGATGCAGGAAATGGTGGCATTGGTTCTTTAGCGTAAAGAGATTCAGCCACAACATAACTCAATCCATCTTCTATATTAACTTCTTGTATGCCTCCAACCCATTGACTCATCATAGTATCAACTATTTTAAAGGCATCAGGCATTTCTAACATAGGATACGGAGATTCTCTAGGTCTTAAAGCAACTTTCGATACATCTACATTACTTATTGTGTGTGGGCAAATGTGACCCAGCATTTCAGCATGCACAGACTTAACTTTCGTTGTTTCATTTCTAATGATTTCTATCGCATGATGTAATATTGGCTTAATTACGTCAAAACATTCTACAACAGCTTTTTTACTGCCTGGAAAGTTTATAATGAGTGTGTTACCTCGTATACCACTTACTGAACGTGAAACCATTGCCATTGGAGTTTTTTTTAGACTTTCAATTGTTAATGCAATGGTTATAGCTGGTGCTTCCTTTTCGATGACTGCTTTAGTTGCTTCTGGTGTTACATCTCTATTACTAAATCCTGTACCTCCAGTTGTAATAATTAAATCAGCATTCTTTGCACAATACTCTTTAAGCTTATCTTCAATTATTTTTCTTTCATCAGGGATTATTGTGGTCTGGATAGTAGACTTAGGAAACAATTCTTTCACAAGCTCAACTAATGTTGGTCCAGAAGTATCATTGGAGGTGTTTTTAAAACATGTATCACTGACAGTGATTATTGCAATGATTTTCACAGCCATAATTGGTAGTTCTTCTTTTTCTTTTAATTAGTATACAATTGCGAATTATCGGAATAAAAAAAGGTAAATAATTGATTTTTTTCTTAAAATTACGCTATCACTTATTTAAACTTGATATGATATTATATTTTTGTTATTAATTTTGTAGTTGGTTAATTGTTAAGCCGCTTATTAAAATCTGCTTCCAAATATAAACATATTAGCAAAAATCAAGAACTTCTAGTCTAGATTAAATTAAACAAGAACAACAGAGCACCTGCAATTATTATTGCCAAATTATTGTTACAATTAAATCATTAGGCTGGAAAAATCACATGTGTTCCTGTTATCAGACGACTAAGAATCAAATGATACTGAAGCACAACCACTTTCAATAATACTCCATAAATAACTGTGTAAAGCTAAGCAAGATAAGAAAAATAAACACCTTTTTATGTTGATAAATTTATATTTGAATTTGACATTGACAAGACATTAGTAAAAGTCAACTGTCATTTTTTATATTTACGTTCCATTTTAAACTATTTCACTATTTTTAGAAATTGGCTAAAAATATAATGTAATTCAAATATTTAAATAGCAATAGAGTCTTGATATTTTGATAACCAACGGCTTTTCTATCAGCTAAGGGTTTTCTTTTAGAAAGCAATTGAAAGCGGATATAAATATAATAGTATACTTTAATCAATCAAAGAAACACAATTTTAAAAATAACTCCGTTGAAAAAATACTATCATATGATTAAAAAACGTGTACAAAAAATCTAATCATTCATACACTTTTACACATATGTACTTAGGTCATATTAGTTTATCTGAATCGTTTTATATTTATTTAAAAGTTTATTTAATATATCTTCGCCAACTGATATACGGTAGCAAGCTTGTATTAGTTTTTGGAGAGGTTCGTATCGACGGAGTGCATTGGAGTTGCCAATAACGATCAACTTGTGTTTCGCACGCGTCACACTAACGGCTAATCGTCGTTGATCATTCAGAATCTCTTCTTCCTAAAGAAAAAAATACGTTAAAAAAAAACCACGCGTTTTGGTTCACCAAAAAATTGTCAACACTTAACGAAGAAACCTAGAACAGCATGTAAATGCATTTATTTACCTTTACTGTCTTATCTTTTTGACCATCATCCTTCTTAGTACACGAATAAATGATAACAGACTTGTCTCTCCCCTGAAATTGGTCTACAGTACTGGCCTCCACCGCCAGAGGCGCTAGTGTGCGGCGCAGTAGCGACACCTGGTCGCGGTATGGCGCTATCACTCCGACATCTGAGGATGTCACTCCGCCCTGTATTAAGAAATTAATGAAATAAGCAAATAAATAAATAATATGTTGGATTTTATTTCACGAAAACACACAACTTAGATATGATTTTTTACCTGTTTCATTGCCTCTATGATAGTTAACACCAAACATGTCTCCTCCCAATTAGAAATTGTCTTCTGTTCTTTTTCTTTTGAAACAATATTCTCAAGATTTACAAATACTGCTGCGTATTTTTTTTCTGGGCTACAAGCGGTAAGTAACCAAGAGTCTGAGTGTACTTGTGATAATTTCTGAAAAAAAATATGTAAAAAACATATACAAGAAATTATAAACATATACAAGAAAACATATACACTAGAAATTGCCACTAGATAGGGCTGATGGCAGTTAGAACACTAATTGAAATACTATGAGTCATCCTAATTTGAAAAAGATAATAAATAAAAGAAAATGCGATTACTTTTACCTGAATATCAATGTTAATGGAAGCATCAGCTACTGTTTTATTAGCGCACTTTAATCTATCATTATAAGCGATACTGTTCGCTAAATCAGTTAGTGGCTGATTCATACGATACTGCAGTCCGAGTGTGGAAGTAGCTTCACTACCCATAAGTCTGTGAAACAAACTCTCTTCCATACCTAATTGTCTAAAATAAAAAAAAGTAGCTTAACAATAAAACATCGTTATAACAATACTGTGTAGCTTAAAAATTATAAGAAATCACAACTTATATTACCTTTTCGTATAGATTAGCCTGTGTCCAGCAATACATAAAGTTGATAAATTATTAAAGGGCAAAATTAAGCAGTTTGTGAAAAAGAAACACGCTTGTTAGAATTTATAGCCTAAATTACTGAACGGATCTCGACGAAATTTGGCATAAATGTAGACGATAGTTTGGAAGAACACATAGGCTACTTAGTTAAGTTTTTTTTTTAGACGCGGACGGAGTCGCAGGCGAAAGCTAGTATTAAATAATTTTAATTACCTCGCAGCATTTCTTCTGACGACGGGCGGCAACTGTTCGGGATCGCCGACTAGAACAAATCGCTTTGATGCAAACAGCGGCCTCAACACTGTACATTGTAACACCTGGTCAATAACATGAGACACATATATAAATATAATTAAAAGTAGTAATAAAGAAATAAAAAAATATAGCCTATGTTACTCACAGATAATTTACCGGTGAAAGAATTTTAATAATTAAAATCGACCCAGTAATTTTTAAACCTATTCATTACAATCAAAGTTTTCTTCT
>DVQG01001217.1:0-11378 GCA_018231605.1 Papilio ambrax
ACAAATTGAATTCGATACTTCATATGCGTCACTTATCAAACTAATCTATCTTATTGAGACAAACTATTATTTCAAATCTGAAATAAATTAAATGATAAAATAAATGCAACTGCGCATTTCTACAATAATCAATTACAAATACAGTTAAAGAAATTAATTTCAGTTAAATGTTTCCCCCATTTCAGTGTAATATTTGACGTTCTCGAGACAATTAGGTCAAAATTTATAGCAATATATGTGCTAAATTCTAGCTCTAAATAATATCAGTCGTACGGTATTAGATCAAAGTGGGAAGGGAATTTAATTCTTTGCACACATTACAAAGCGCCCATTGCAATCATTAACAGGGCGGTCATCAAAAGCTCGTTTCGAACTTTTTTTCCCATCTCTAGGAAATAAAACGAAAACTATAGTTTATATAAAGACATGTCTGCGAGGAAATTATTACATTACTTGTTATTACAATGCAATTTTGTATTATTACTTTCAGTTGAGAAATATATTTACTAGCTATCGCTCGCGACTTCGTCCGCGTGAGATTAAAAAAATAATAAAAAACACAACCTACGTTATTCATAGATAAATTGCCTTTAAAAAAGTGAAAGAATTTTTGTAATCGGCCAATTATTTTAAGTGAATCGAATACATACAAAAATACAAATCTTCTCTCTTAATATTAGTATAGACTAGCTGTTTCCCGCGACTTCGTCGTGAAAAAAAATATATTAAGAAATATAGCCTATGTTACTCATTGATAATGTAGCTTACAAATTTACAAATTTAAAAACATACAAAAATACAAATTTCTTCTCTTTATTATATTAGTATAGATGAAACAGTAACGTAGCGTTACACTCCAGCCTAGTTCATCTGTTAATAGACAGCAGAATAAAATTCGCATACATTTAAAACCGCAGGCAAGTACATAAAAGTACAGATATTGGTTGGTTGACATTCTACGGACAGTGAGGTAACCGCAATAGTGTATTGCGGTCACAAGCTGTCATAATTGCAAGCTATAAATACAGCCCTGACAATAGTTACGTATAGGAATAACGGAAGCAATGCCAGAGTATTGACCTCTTATTCTCATTGTTATTTACTAGCTTTATCCCGCGTTTCCATTCACGTGGAATTAAAACAAAAGCAAGTAGACTATGTTTTCTTCCAGAATATACGTCTAAAGAGCGTCCGTGTCTCAGTGGTTTAAGCACTTGACTTGTAATCTACAGGTCTTGGGTTCGAATACCGCCGTGCACCAATGTGATTTTCGATTTTACGAATTTTCATATTTACATAATTTACCCAACGTTCTTACGGTGAAGGAAAACATCGGGATGCAACCTGCACATATCGGCGAATAAATTCAAAGATATGTGGGAAGTCAACCAACCCGCAGTGGGCCAGCGTGTTTGACTGGCCTAGTTACCCCTTACTTTAGGGTAGAGTGCGAGTCCCTCTTTGGGGACGTACAGTGAGGTGGTGATGAAGTAATGTTGGTGTGGCCAGTGATGCGCAGCTCGGATCCGTCGGTGAACGTGGTGCTGCTGGAGGACACGGCGGCGGTGGCGGGCGTGGTGGTGGCGGCGAGCTGCATGGCGATGTCGCAGTACTCCGGCAACCCGCTGTTCGACGCGGTGGGCAGCATCCTGGTCGGCACCATCCTCGGCGGCGTCGCCTCCTTCATCATACTCAGCAATGTGGGCGCGCTCGTCGGCAGGTCTTTCACAACATCTACTACGTTACTAACCCGCACATATATCAAATTAAATTAAGATAGCTCACTAAATCTCGAGCATTAATTGTTTGATCTGACTAGACCAGAGGTTCCCAAACTCGTGCAGCGGGCACTATAGCGCTCGCAGGATGTTTGTTTGTTTGACAACAAACGATGGGAAAATGAGAATTTATGGAGGGAGGTGGTCAATTAAAAATAGGTAGTGCCTGCTATACTCGACCGATATTTTAGAATGTCCTCTAAAGTACAAAAAAGTTGGGAACCTCTGGACTAAACTATGAACTGTGTCTATTGATCAATGTAATGTATAGGAAAGATATGAGTGACGTCAACCAGCCCGCTGTGCACCAGTATGGTTGAATGTAGCCTAGTCTTCCCTAATTTTAGGTAGGCTCCGAACCCCTCAGGACGTATAGTGATCTGGTAATGACTAAATCCTTCCAATGTCAAAAAGGATCACAAATGTTTTATTTTTATTTCTATGCAGGTATAAATCTTACCGGCCCAGTAATACTCGTAGCACTACATAAATTGTTTTATTGAAAAAACTAAAAGAACGATATCTTAATTGTAAATGATTTCAGATCCATTCCACAGGAACAGTTAGATGAAATAAATAGTGTACTTGAAAGAGATTTTATGATCAGAGCTATTCATGATGTGAAAGGGATAGATATAGGAAGCAACTTGATAAGATATAAAGTAAGTATTATATTACTTTCCACTGTTTTCTTAAAATAACAATAATATTGAAATACGATTGTTCTTATATATTTTCATCAACATCATCATCTTCCTCTTTATCCTACTCCCGTAGGGTCGGCCCGACAGGTTTTTGTCCTCCACATAACTATCTTCTCAGTCATCCTTTTGATTATGTCACCTTTCACGCAATCCGTCTATATTTTATTAACTTTAATTTGAAAATAATGTTTTTATTTATTTTGTAGGCCGAAGTTGATTTCGACGGTCGAGCTTTGACACGATCGTATTTAGAGAAACACGATTTAAATTCTTTGCTAGAGGTAAATTATATCATTACATTACAAAATGTAATTTAAATATTCGTATATGAATTTTTTAAAAATGTGATGTTTCAGGATATAAAGAAAATCGAGACCATAGACAACGTAGAAGCATTCCTTCTGAAACACGGCGAGAATATTGTGGACATGTTGGGCGGAGAGATTGACAGGATAGAGTTGAAATTAAGGGTAATTTCTTTAATTACCATCAATAAGCTATTTAATTTCGCTTTTATAACACAAACATTACGAGGATATCGTTTAGTTTTGATTAAAGGCAAACTGCCACTATACCACGCTCAGATTGGTAATTGGTAATTATTAAAGTATGTCTACAGTTAGATGCTCCCTTTGTGAACAATTAACGACTCTTGCAGTTTGAATTTTTAATTATTACCGAGTGTTATATTGAAGCAAGAATAAGAGATTTGAAATGTTTTAGAAATACTGTATGTTTTATGTATGTGACTATGTAACTGTATGAAAATAATAAAATTATGCTTTTTACAGAAAAAGTTTCCACAAATACGACATTGCGATTTGGAGATTCTCTAAAGCAAATGTGATCTACGACCAAACTCCACTTTATCGTTTTTTTATTTAACTAACTTATTTTTTTATTGTTGAGATATAATTTGTAAGCCACCGTGTACACAATTGTTATTGTTTAAGTATTACTATGTGAATTTTCACCTGTAACCATATAAATGTAAAGGATTATTATTCATATTTGTTATTAAATTTGACTATTTTTCTGATAAACTGATTACATAAGGGCCTGACCCACCACTTAAAAATGACGTCACTGTCAAATATAGTAACAAAATCCGATATTTCCATCACATATTTTACACGTTGGATTGTTAACAGACAATTTACAATTTGGTGGGAGACAAGTCCTTAATTTTGTATTTTTTAAAGTACAAAGATATTAACACTGTACTTTTTCCATGAAAATAAAAGTAGTTAATTATTTAACTAGTTTGATTTCAGTTTTACTTATACTAGCCATAATAATAATTTCTCATTATTATAATTGGTAGCTATATAATTTATTGGGTTTCACTGTCTTACAAGACTTGTTACCTCTGCAGTGAAACCCTACCTTAATATCGCTTGTGTATTTCACAGAATTTGGAGAATTTAATTTGAAAGAAGTGATTCTTTTCAACACGGATGGGGGAAATCAAATCTTGAAAGTTTAATTTTTCAATAACTTCTTGTATTTATTTAATTAATTTTATCTTTTGACCCTTTGATGGCAACTGCGTGCCGTCACAAAAACCTGATTATTCATAGTGATAGAAAGATATTAAAAAAGTGCCTTTTAGGCTACTTGATGTTATTGTAGGTATGACAATATAATCTTGGTTACAAGCGGAAAAACTTGTACAAATGTACTGTTATCTTAATTTTTAATATATGTAAGATTGTTTTTGTACAAGTGTTTCGACAAGTAAATACGGTATTCTGACTTGCGTTTCAAAAGTGAACACAGGCTTAAATATATTTCAATAAAATGTATTTGAACTGTACCTTATGTATAACAATATTTCCGTTATTTAACCGACGGCGGTTAAATAACGGAAATATTAATAAGTCACGGGACTTAAAGTACAATTTTGTTAATATCTGCCGTGCTTATAGTTAACCACTTTTAGTACATTATATTGCGCTAAACACTTTCACACAGTCAAACTGTACAGTGAAACTGATGTGTATAGGCAATACTGAAAACTGTAGCTCAACTGACAGTTAAAATTTTGTCTACTTAGATTGAACTGTACAGTTCTACTGTTCAATTATAACTGAAGGTGTAAGCTTCATGTATTTATGTACCAGTGTAATAGTTTAGCTTATAGATTCGTCTCAACTTAGAACTCTGTGATTTTGTTGTATATAATGGTATGTTATAAGAAATAAGGGTGTACCTTTTGTGTACAGATTGGTGTAAATAAAATAAATGAGCTTGATTTAGTTTTTTTTTATGATCAACATCTCTCTTATAAAACAAATTAATAACGGCTCAACTCACGTATAATCTTCCGATGACGACACAGACTAGTCCCATTGGCCGATTTTAATTCGTTTTTGATAATGTCTCACGAAAGTCAGTTTAATCTCACTTACATTTTTTGAAGTAATAACGTTTCTTTACCGTACCTATGTTTACTGCAGTTAGTTAGCCCGCACACTACAATTTTTTTAATGAAAATCATTTGAGAGTTCCTACTTTCCTAATTTTTAGCGCCACACAATATATTATTTTATACAAATCACTAGAGTAACATTTGAAGAGAAAAGGAATATAGTTTGAGAGTTTCTTCCTTTTCTGTATAATTTCTCTTTTTTTTTTAATTTAACTTTTGAATGCAATTTTATTTTCTCCGAATTAAAAATGAAAACAACTGACTAAGGTTTAAATTTTTCTCGTCGTTAGCGAATCTTTTTCGGTCATAAGATAAAATAAAAAAAATAACTTCAAATTATAATTTTTAATCGGTATAAAATATAACAATTTCATTTAACTTACATTTCTGTTGTCTCCATATTAAAATACACATTAAACAAACTTAATATTATGCAACTCAATATTTTCTCCATTTGTATTATATTTAGATAATACTAATAATAAGTAGTGCAATTTAATTTATAATGGTGCCATAATATTAAATTGGATATGATTAAAATGACCTCAATGACCTCCTTCAAAATACATCCATCATCCCGGAACCACAAGTCACTTCTGCTAAGTGGATATAAGAGGCTTGTCATGTATCTTTAACTAACATCTATATGCATTTCAGTATATTATTGGAGGGAAACAAACACAACTTCTTGTTTTTTTGAGAATGGAATACTGAAATCATGATGTGACATCCAATAGATAAACTATAAACATAAGATAAAATAGAATTTTAAAAATGCCCTTAAGTTAGATTTAAACTGTTGCACTTAAGTTTCCTTTGTAACTAAACATTAAAAGCCATGTAGTTTAGAGTGTAAATAAAGAAAAAATGCATATTAAACAATTATACCTAAATACAAGGTCTAGTTTGTGGCAAACAGAGGTTATAGTGAGCGGTTTTGTTCCAAAAGTCTGATGACTTCCAGCCGCACCAGCCTTTACCAACAACAGTCGTGACGTCATCAGCGCCCGTGTAGTGCGGGTCCAGGATCAAGTACCGAGTTTCGTTCTTCTCAGAGTTGTATTCAATACCTAAGATTGTATGAGCTAATACTCCGCCCCCTAGAAACAAAACAGTGTTGAAAATAAGCTCATGTTCACACCTCATTTTATTTAAATTCTTTTTCTTAGTATATCAATCCGAACGATTGATATCCATACGAGATATACCAACTGCTACTTTTTTGTCTCTCCCTCTCTCTCTCCCCATTTCTCTCTTAATAACTTGTATGAAAAACATATGGGATGTTTTCTTTGTTAAATATTTTCACTACCAAGTCTCTAAGTATTATAATTGTGACATTCAACATGACAGAATAAAAACGTACGTTTCTGTAAAACTTCTAGAAAAACGAGAATGTCTAAAATTTACTGTAAAAATCTCTTCAGCATTAACTTACTATTTTACGTAATATGAAAAAAAAAACTCACCAATCATAATAGGGCTGCCATGCGTTTGGAAGTGATGTATCAACTCCGGCATGTAACTCTGCAGCTCTGCTCCGGTGTTAGCAAATATTATCCTAGACTGAACTCCGAGGAGAGTCTCCAGACAAAACATGACCTCAGTGGAGCCAATCCATTGTCGAGACCCAATAAATGTGGTTGGTTTATCACCAATGTCCACTAGACACTCTTGAATCTCTCTATGCGTTGGTATATTGGTTGTGTTGTAACCTTGATATCTACAACAAAACAAAATTATGTAATTTACAAAGTTTCGCCTGAGGTAAAAATTGACAACTTAAGTAACATCCTGATAAAAGTTATTTAAAACTTTTTAACTTTAATTGCAGAACTTTTAATTAAAGAAAGAATAATTATTTTGTATGCTGCGATGACTGACTTCCTATATAACGAAGATCTGTTACAATTTACATTTTATATTATACATTACAGTATAAACAAATAAAACTAGATTACCTGAACCAAGAAAATATTGTTTGCATTGAGCGATAGGCACAACCCCATCCATCATCATTAAAGTTGTCGTGCATATAATGGTGATAAGTGTACCGTCCCCTTACTAATGCCACTGTCACATGCGGCGCAGTAGAGGGGAGTGGTAGGGCTTCGTGAGGATTAACAAGTCGACCACCATACGTAGTATATGCGTTACCTCGTCGGAATATAGGCTTGTTAGTAGGCAGAGCTAATTGCTCATGTAAGTACATCCTTTCCCTTTCTACAATCAACAAATCGACATTACTCAATAAGTTCCCGAAGCCGAATCAGTACCCGAGTTGGCACATCAGGGAAATAAGTACCCCTTGAGTCAACTCAAATGCCAAACATATACATACCCATGCTCTCATCGGGAATAGCTTTCGGAACAACTCGCGTTAAGAAATGTCCAAGCTGTTCAGGTAAATAATGGAATGTTTCAGGTAAACGTAATCCAGCTCCGTCACCAATACCTTCTTGGCCTAAAATACAGAAAACTCTAAAGTTAAGACCCATACAATAAACTAAATAGTATTGTAGACTTATTTTTCCTTAGCTTTTTTCAGATCTATGACTTCCATCTATGTAAAAATCTAGACTCCAATATAGTTTAACATTATTTCAATCATATTAGACTTTGAATAATAAGCAAATTAATTTCCATACCTAGTTGTTCAAGCAGCACACTCTCCAGCAATCTGAGCGAGCGACACGCCGCCTCCACTAATACTGTGTACAACTCCGACAACTTTGTATTACGATGGATCATTGCTAATGTATCCACTTTCAATGGCATACTGATGCAAAATGCAGCTGAAAGATAAATAAATTATATATTAATCTATCTATATTTTTGCCATAACACAGCAGAACCACAACTTTTGATACCTTAATTAACCTAAAAACTCTGTTGATATGAGCATTCTTAAACTAAATGTGAACATGCATTCTAAAGTTAATCTGTATAACTAAAGAAAAACAGAAAATGGGGTACATAAACTAATTATCTATAAAAAAAAACTATACAAACAAAAAATTATGCAACCATGCAATTTACCCTTACGTTTTCTTTGTGTGGTCATCATTTTAACAGCAGTTTTAACTAATTTATCTGATAAAATATCCTTTGTTGTCTTCAGAACTAAATTGACAGGAACTATATCCTGAAAATTGTTACACAATTTTTCACTAACATTATTTCCAAGAACTGCTATAACTTAGATTTAAAATTTAATTACTATTCATTATGTAACCAAGTGCACAATCACAATCTTACTAAAATTAATCTTCATTAAAAAGTTATGCAGATGTTCTAATTACATATAATAAGACACACCAAAGAATGAATATTGAGTTTCTTCTTTTTAGATGGTTGCTCTGCACTCATGGAGTCTATAAGTTCTCCAATGTTTGCCTCAGTGCTTGTACCAGTTACTCCAACATCTGATGCTATCCCAAACAGATATACAGCTGTACCATCTATGTGAAATGATACTTGACCGGAGGCTATCTGAAATTAATTATGTTGGTTTAAAAGTCAATAAATATCAGCATTAATATAGACATATCCTAACATAATTCAACAAATAAACCAAATTGTATCTTAGCTTGACCCAAGACCCACTTCAAATTGCTGCACCTACGCAGTAAGTAAGCTTAGATATATACTCTTATTTTTTAAACACAGGTTTTACAAACTCATGTTTGTAATAAATAGATTTGCTTGTTACTGTTTACCTTTTTCCTTTTATTCTGTAGTATATTCTTCACGCCTGCTATAGTTGCCTCACAAGTAAGAGGTAATATAGTATTGAGACGAACATGCAGAAACTGTTTCCATAGCTCGTCATATTCCATAACCTCATAGCTTGTCTCCTCAAACTTGTCATGCACTAAGAAATGTGCTTTTATATCTTTTTCTTTACTAATGATTACAACAAGAGGATTGTCCGTTATATCTACATCCTAAAAAACAGATAAATTAAAACACTTATCAGATTTTTTTAATCAATTTTATGGAAAATTTAGATTGTAGGACTTCGCAGTACTTTTAAAACCAGTTAACAGTAGAGATGTGGTAAAAAAATAGAAATAAACCTTACCTGGAGTATTTCTTTTGTTTTATTTTCTATAGATAAACATTCACTAAATTTAATAACACCGCATAGTTCTATCTCTGCGGGCAAATTGAGGAGCAATTGGTTATACGGGTTCTTTTCCTTATCAAACAATTCTAAACTCAATCCTACGACAAGTAGGATACCATCGTACATAAGTCCGTACAAACATCCTGTACTCTCTGCAGTATCTATTTGAGACAACCTCTGAAATCATATGCAACAAACCCAGGTTAAATTACGCATTGATATCATACGTAAATATGATTAAATCACAGGCAAAGAGATCCGGCGTAGTTGACTCCTTTGATGACGTATGAAATGAAAAACGCATTTGTACTAATACTTTGGAATTGAAATACAGAAATTGGCAAAGCATTTAAGATAAATCAGTATGTATTGTTAACACTATATGTTAATAAGACAAAAAATTAAGAAATTACCTCAATAACATATTTTGATATTTTGAGACGTGGTGACATTTTGAATGAGTGTTGACATATCGATGTCAATGTCAAATGACAACAATCCACTCTTGCCATTGTCACCGCAATATTTTTTGTTTTGTGACACGTAAATTATTTTATTTAAAAATCATAAAACTATTTTAACTTTATGTCATAACATATTGGTCAGATCTTAGAGTTTAGAGGGTAGAGTTTGGGACCTCCATGTATAAAAAACCATCAAACTACTTCACTAAGATCTAGGACAGTAGTAGATTCTACAGCTTCGGTGTCAGACCAGACTGACGAAACAGGAATAGGAACCTTCACCTTTATCAAGTTTGAGTTCGATTGAAAAAACAATTGATTTAATCATTATTTTACTATTATAAAATACTTTCATTGATCTTTTTTTGATATGCATGTGTCTATAAGTTTTTCTACAAGCTGTGTTCTTTCTTTTGCTAATTTTATAGCCTCCTTTTCTTGTTCAATTGAAAGTGTACCACCTCCAGACTTTATTATTCCACACAGGAATCCATTGTTCCAAGAAATGGTAACATTAGCACCATTTCCACCGCACATCTCTTCTTCAAAAGTGTTTGGGTCTGTTAGTAATATACTCCTAAAATATAGTATGAAATTAGTATAACATGGATTCTGAGCACTACTTTAATTTCTTAAGTCGAAAAAGTAATAATTGTTTTACAAACCTTTCACAATTTGGAAATATAGCAAAACTTGTAGCAACTGGTAAACCATTTACTTTCAAGGATATCCTATTGTTTGTATCAACTTTGATTTCTTCTGTTTCTGGATCATATGTTACAGTTGGTAATGTCACTAGAATTGCACAAGGTCATAATTTTTTTTACATTACAAACTTAAAGTGAAAAAAAATATGCATAATGAATCACCATAAACTACAAAAATGTTCATGTAGTATTGCAGAAAATATGTAAAATATGCTTACATGTTTTGAGACTTGCAGTTAATGCTGTTATACAAGCATCAACAACATTTCCATCATTATCTAGACAAACAATATCGCAATACAGAACCCAAGCCAGTTTGTCAGAAACAATGCATAAATCTTTTAAATTCACAAACTTTGAATTATTAATAATTTCAGACACAACATTGCTAATGACTTGTGCATGATCAGAAGGTGGGCCTGGTCTGAATTTTGATGAGCACAATGGTACCAATTCAACATTTGTTACCAAAAATCCTGAATCTGGATCCTCAGCTTTAGGTGCCGCCAACTCCTGAAATGTTTAGTAATAATTTAGAGTACACGTATATTTTCCTAGCTAAAACATAGATTATTATCACTACTATTACCAATTTGGTACCACAAATGATTGTTGTATTTCCATATTTAACAAGTCCACTTGTTTCAGCTGATTTTATTGTGTTGATATTAAGTTTGATATTACGATGTTCATCGAACTTTCTTCCATCGGGTCGTACATTTCGTTCAATATAAGAAGTGAAATATTTTACCGGGTGAATAACTCTGAAATTATCATGTATTCAGATGAAAGCAATATTCAACAGTTGTTAAATTAAATTCAAAACAAAGTAACATACTTGTATATTTCAGCCATTTCATGTATGTACAATTTACACGGTAACAATAGTTTAATAGATTCAGACTGATGAGAGTTTCATGTATAGTAACATATATTATTTTCTTGATAAAATAAAAACATAAAACAAACTCATTAACACACGACAACTTAAAAGGAGCTTAAGGGTTATAATAATCAAGTGATTGGATCTAGTCTTGTGATAAACTAAAAATGTACAAGAACTAAATTAACGCCAAACATAACCTAGAAGCTTAAAAATTGCCAAAAACAACAAAGTAGTCTTGGGTAGTACACGTACGATGTACTAAAAAGTAATGTTACTCGG
>DVQG01001218.1:0-11377 GCA_018231605.1 Papilio ambrax
GGCTATTAACTTTTGTTTTGTCCAATACCACGCGGACGAAGTCGCGGGCGAAAGCTTATAAAATAAAGTTAATTGCCATTTTATGAATTATGAAACCAATGTATTAGGATTACCATATAAATTCTCCTTGATTTATGAATTAATTCCAATTACAATTAATGGAATTTAATATTGTTACTATTAAAACATAAAGCTCAAAAGTCATTTAAAATTTGCGTCAAATTAGTTTTAGTTTGGTTTAGTTGTTTTGAACATGACAGTTAACTTAATTAGCGAAAATACAAAACATTCAACCCATTTCTGACTCTAATATCAACTCGGATAATTTATTTTAGGAACATAATGAGGATCATTTTTTTATTAACCTATTTTCGATATTTTACTTTTATCTCATCCACTTTTGTGTCAATTTTCTACATTCTACAAATAATATTTTAGAGTTCAACTGAAATGCATTTTAAATAAAATGTACAAAAATGCTAGTAGCGAATAGATTTATTATATATTCATAGTTCGTTACGCCCAACAGCTGTTGATGTTTACTATGCGTTACTTTGTTGACCATAAATGTTTGTGAAAGCTTAAAAGTATTAACAGAAATAGTCATGTTATTTTACATTAATACTACAAAAAATGAAATTTGAATTTTTAGTCGTTTATTTAAAAAATGTTGACCACATTTTTTCAGATTGACTGTTTTCGTCGAATCTTTAATCACACAACATTTACCACCTTTAGTTCTATAAACTATAACTACATGTAAATTAGTACATTGGGGTCCATGTAGAGCAAAGATGTTAAGATAACCAACATGAATTGTATGAAAAATACCAACCATATTGCTTTTTATGGGACTCGTCTGTCGAGTTAACGTCAGGTACTTACATGTAAAGCGAATTATTAATACACCGTTATCAGGTGTCAACCAGATGAATATTTAAAAGGCACACAAATTTCCCCAGTGCAATGTTAAGCGACGCATATAATGTGTTGATGTAATATATTAGCGAGGTCCTCTCAGGCGAATAATCTACTCTAGCTGAATACAAATGAGGTGGATTTAAGTTAAACCCTTAGACAACGAACCGTAAGCAATCCTCAAGGATGACTAGTTTGGAAAATTTATTGTGAGAAAATTAAAAGGTTGAACAGGTAAAGTTTGTTTAAAAGGTATAAAACCTTTTTTGATGAAAGAATTGTTATTTATAAAATAATAATAATTTCGTATAATATTTGATTAGACAATAAATATTATACTAACAGATAAGAAATATCTTTAACTTCAAAAGCGATATTTTAATTTTTTTTAATTTTACATACAAGTTAAGTTACGATTTAGAATAACCATTGTTAGAAAGTATTAAGTAAAATGCCCTTGGTAGTTTATTATATAGTTTGTCTTTTAATTATTTTTCTTTTGTTAAATTTCATGTTCGGAACTTGTTTTTAAAAGCGGTCTCTCCAGAAAAAGCTAGCAAGCACGCTAAAGAGGCTATCCTCTAATTAGGGAAGTTTGAGAGACTTCAAATTCAAACTGAAAAATACAAAGTTTTTATTATATTGTTCAATACCCTTTACTTACATTTAAAAATTCAATATTTGATTAAAGTTGTGCCTATTTTGTATTGGATAATGCACTCAATCAATTCATTAGTTTTTGCATACTGTACATAATTATCGCACTATTCATTTTGTGGCTAAACAAATTACTCATTAATACCAACCAGTAAACATATTAAAAGACAAATTAGATTTTAATATGTTTACTAGTTAATTTTAGTGGTATAGGAAGTATTACTTGTTACGTATTAAAATGGTTTTTGTTAATACATAAATGTGGTTTATGAAGTGATTTTTGACCAAACTGAAATCCTTTAACTTTTCATATTATATTAACTGTTTCATTTTTAACTTTTTCCACATCTTTGTGAACCGTTACGGGTTCAATGGCCGGTGTTCAAGTGACTTTTTTCTAACCTTTACGGAGACCAGGTTTTGTAGAAAGCTCACGTATTGGATCCAAAATGGAATATCTCGTGCTTTTGAATTAGTCAGTACTGCGGTTGCTTAACTTTCATGTACACAGAAATAAATTTTGTATATAAATCAGAACATATTTCAAAGAACCTTTATTTTGCTGATTTGGTGGTCAATGGTTTTTAATCCTTTTTAAGGTCTTGTTAACAACATTCTATTTCTAGTCAAACTATTATCCCAAAATACAAACAATGTCAAGGTCTTTTATTTAATTTCTCGTGTCTACGAAACGGTCACTTTATGTTTTAATTTGAATAAATATGTTGAGTATGGACTGTGTTTCATTTTTTAGCACACAAAACACTGGTTTAACGTTTAAATTGGTTCAAAATGTTTTCTAAGAGAAAAAAAAACACGTATCTCATCTTATTGTTCCGCAATAAATTAAATTGTTATGATAAAATTTGTATTTTAATGGTTATATTTCCTTTTCCGTAGAACACGCTAAGTGATTACTCGGTTTTCATTGTTTATCTGTCAATACAAATATTGAAAATCCATTACCAATAAACACTGATGGAATAATGGAGACGAAAACATAAATAAAATACGAATCTTTGATGTATATTTTTACAAAATAAACTTTTTAGATTAAATTAGTTATTGAAAAAACTTTTTTTACTATTATAACTCAAGGGAATATTGGGTACAAATATTGATTACTAGCTTTTGCCCGCGACTTTGTGCTTGTGGAATTAATAAAAAAACAAAGTGAATAGCCCATGTGTTCATCCAGACTATCCTCCATATGTATAACAAATTTCATTGAAATCGGTTCAGCTGTTTAGGCTATAAAATCTAACAAACTTTGATCCATCCATCCATCTAAACTTTCGCATTTATAATATTAGTATGAAGTGTGATTGACTTTTGGGAATATCAATATAAAGTTTAAAAAGGTGTTTCCTTCTTTTGTAAGTAATTTTTATACGTTTACATAGACTTATGATTAATGACGTAATTTTTATCGCTCGTGTTGTCATTTGTGCTGTGAAACATATGATAAGACATGATAAAGCGCAGTTAAGGTTCCATTTGACGGAGTGACATTAAAATGTCGTTACTTTCTAATTTAGGGCATACTTTTTATTATTATTCCATAGGATGTAAAGATTTTTGTAGTTACATTATGGCATTATCGGATCATTTAGAAATAATGTTACTTCACAAAACATAACTATCAATGAGTACGTTTGGTCTCCATGTTACTTTGAGTTTTCAAGTAAATAATTTTCCAAGACAAAAATCCCCCTTTACCTTACTAAGATTGAAAAAAAAAAAGTAAATAATTGGTAACTAGATTTTTAGATACCTTTAAAATTTGGATCGTATGTTGTTATTATATGTTGACTTAACTTTTAAAATATAAATTTGTAGTGAAAAATCGTGGACGAGTAATAAATTGTGACGACAGGCGTAAGTAACAGTGAAAAATGGCAGGCGCTGAGTCGCAGCCGATGGTGTTATATTACATGCGACATTTATCTTTTACATCCGAAACGTCTAATGTTTATAAATTTATATTTAAACAGAGTTTTTATTTAAAGATTTCTCACTCCTACTTTGATTTTAAACCTGTAAAATGGTTTAAGAAACGTAAAATTGAAAAAAGTTAATGTGAGATATTAGAAGATAATAAAATTTTATCTACTTTACGTAGATTGGGTAAATATAAGGAAAATGTTGAAATACGTAAGATTATAGTATTACATTAACTTCACATCATGATACTTTAATTGAGCTCTGACGTGAGTTATTAAAGAACCTGTCTTTCAAAACATGCATTCATTGCGCTGGTAATTTGAATTTTCAATAAATATTTATTCTCCAATCACTGCAGCCACTGAACCTCTTATAAATATTCAAAGGATATTAAGGGCTGCGAAATAACGAATCAATATAAAGTCAAAATAATACGTTTCACAGGAAAAGTGTATACCAAAACTTAAGATGAGTTTAGTCTGTAGTAAGTTTACTTTTTTTATTTTTTTTATTACATTGAAAATAAAGTGCATACTTGTGTAGTCTTTGGCCGATAAAAAATTACACATTTTTAATATTTAAAGAGTTGTTGTTGTGTTTTATCAGATTTTAGGAACATCGTTGAGAAGCTTGATAGCAGAAGTCATTTCACGAATATTTGTGAGATCGTATTTGTAACATCAACGAAAAAATGTGCATGGGAATAGTCGGTGTATTTTACGTCCGGTAGGGCGCTGTAAATATTACTACTACTACTTTTGTCAGTAACGTTACGAAAATGTTCTCACGAATTTCATGATAAGCCCTCGGGTAATACGAAAAGGAACCTTACGTAACGTAACGTAGCGTTCTTCATAGAAAACTTAAGGATCTTTCTGTCTGTCGGTCAATAACAATTTATCTTCGCTTCAACAGCCTACATAAAATACTCAAGAAAACTAGTTAAAGTTTTAAGTAATACCACAAGAGACGAATGCCAGTCTACAGAAAAAAAGTAAGTCGAAATCAAATTAAAGTTGAATTGGATGGGTCGGCGGCGGCGTCACCGCGTCGTAATCGCATTAGTGAGCGACGGAGTTCGCAGTTTGAAATTGAAATACGAGGTGCGTTCGCCCATCGAGTAGGATTCGGATGGCCACCAATTATTCGTTTCGTCGACAGACACGTTCCTATTTTCTTTTCGTGCTTCATATTCATTGAATCTTAAAAGAAATCGTCTAATACGTTCGAAGTGGTGCGTTTTCTAATAAGTATTCTGTCTTAACATTTCGCCCAACTCTACGCCTCAACACCAGCATCCTATCTTAATACTGATTAGTGGTTCTAATATTGGAACCATCTAAAGCATTTGATCTTTAAAAATGGTCTAATAATTGTATTTAGGATTGTTAGACAAATATGCTTATCATTTAATTTCACTAAGCGATAACTAATCAAGCAAAAAACTACAGAAGTACTAAGTGTATAAAGATTAGTGCCTATAGTTCTTTGACTCGGAGAAAAAGACATTGTTTTCCTCTCAGTGTGTTTCAATAAGCCTACTTCAATACCTTTCATAATCCGACTCAGAGAAAGTGAGATATCGTGTTCAGTAGAAACACTTTAGAGTGGTCGACGGTTTAGATTTTCTTCTACATTTTTTTCGAATTACATTTATCTTACTACTTAAAATCTATACAAATTGGTCGAACTTTATCTCAACATCAACAATTAAAATAAAAGACATCAGAAGATATAGCTCAAAATATGCTCAACTATGCATAAATAAATGTAAAAACAAATTCAAAATCGATTGTACATAATACAAAAGTAACAAAACAGCTTATAAGAAATACAAAATTTGTTTCAAGTAAGCTATAAAATAAATGTTAAAGTTAAAAGTGATCAAAGCTAGCGGCATGGAACAGCAGCTCGGAGAACAATTCAATTTACTTTTATAGCTGTTGTTGATCCTTTCAGCGGATCAGGACCCAAGCCGGATGATTATTACCACAGCGATGTCTTGATTTGTTACCCCCTTCCTATACGTTACCTTTGCTCTATTTTAACTCTACGGATTTCAATTTTGAAATAATATTTTAGAAGATTCCTTAGATTTACACAAATGTAGAAATTAGTTATTGAATTAAGAATATTATGTATAAGAGAATTGTATTCAAAAGTCGTTGTCAAAGATGAAAATGATTTAATTCAATTCCTTAAACGCTCAAAAAGATAAAAAAAAATACTAGCTCAATACTAATTCATCATCATCATCATCAACTTGCCCTTATCCCTTATGGAGAGTCGGCACAGTATGTGCTGCTCTTCCATACATCTCTATCAGCCGTCATAACAAGGGTCTTTGATAATTTAAATAAATGTATTGTAATAAAAACGTGAAATAATCTAAGCAATTGCGTTTCAAGATTGGCCTTTAAGCGTTTCGCCTTTATTTGCAAAGCTATAATGAATGGTCATGCTTTCAGTCAACTGGTTGACACTTCGAGCTCGTTTTTCCGCGGCCCGTCACGCCGCTCCACTCATGATGGATGTTCCTTCGCTTGGGACGTTATTTGAAGCCGGCGCGAGACAACGTCACGATTTGTCGCCTACAAGCTCCCAGCATCCGACAGTCGTTTGAAAGTTTAAACCAGTTATCACTGGCCCATGTTTCGCTTATGTTGAAATTTGACTCCTAACAATATGAGTACTTTAAGGAATTTCTTTGATGAATTGTTGAAATAAGCAAATATTGATAAACTATAGTTATAAGTATCATATTTTTACTGCAAATGATAATAATAATATTACTTATTATCGTCGGATTCCCCAGCCGATGGTGCTCTATTTTTTATATAATATGTTTGATTATATTTTGTACAAATCTTGTAAAATATATTAGAGAATAAGACATAAAGATATATTTCGGATATATTACTTAATATTATAAATACGAAAGTTTATAGTTTGTAGTCTAAACTGCTGAACCGATCTCAATTAATTTTCAAATTTTAATAAAGCATAGGCTACCTGCTTTTGTTTTTTTTAAACTTCACTCGAACTGAGTCGCGGGCGAAACTTAGTTACGTATATTTATTCTGAAAAGTAACATAAAAACTATGATCATAGTATTGTATTGAATATGTCATCTTGGAAAACATATTATCATCTTCGACCAACATTTAGACTGACAAAATTGTATATAGTAGCAAAAAGAAGCACAGAAATAGACAAAAAATGTATCCTTGTAGATGCGATCACCAACAAATATTTGAAGGCAGCACGCGTGAAGGAATTTGTGAAAGATTGATGTGAATTAGAATAAGTTAATGAGATGAGAGGGCGTGGTTGTAGCGGGATAGGAGAACGTCGGCAGCGTCGGGTGCGCTCCTCGTCTTGGGAGGTCCACACCGACCGTCATATTTTCGACACCAGCACGATTTTGTCAATTCTAATTGATTAATATCTCTACAACTCGAACTAGACGTGGCAAGATGCAAGATAGGGAACTCTGTGCCGCCTCTACCGCTTTATGACTTGCTTAAATTAAGACTCACAAAAGTTATTGCAAACTATTTGGTAACAATGTAATTATCACATTAAGCTGCATATTTTTTCGGAAAAATAAGACTTTAATTTTTTTTAATGATTGCAACACACCAACACATTGTAGACAATCACGAGTTTACAACTTGAGTTAACATATATTTGTTGCATTAAGTATGCATTCTGTATTAAGGCCATGTTCACACGAACAGATAATTACAACTTGTCCGGGGCGTGTGGAACAAATGAAACATTTCTACAATGCAATACGATAGCCGCGAGTAGCGACCGCGCAGCAGATGTCGTGTATAAAAGTATTTATTAGTGGTAATATAATTAGTGATTTTAAACAAATATTACTTGAGCGTACAATTTTAATTGCACACGTCGCGATAATGACACAGCAAAGTGCAGCGGGTCGCGTGCTGAAGGCGACAGAAGCGCAACATTTACGCCTTATGTTTGCAATGACACAATTGTTTGCTACCATTTATACATTCACTAGAAAATGTAACTAATTAATACTCGTGTATATGTGAATAGTCGAAAGTTTTCACTTAAGAAATTTAAGCACTAAACGAAGTTTGTTGTTTTTTTTGTTACTTTCTGCAGGAAAGAATATCAGTTGTATTTAATCACGAGACATTTTCTTTATCGAATTAGGAAAAAAGTTTTACCGGTGTAATTATTTAGGTTTACATGGTTTGTACTTAAACTACAATTTTTCTAGTACCGGAACCGCATTACCTGAATTTAAAACGAACTCAAGTAGATTTTCTAGATTATGGTCTTACTGAAAGAATCACTAATGCTAAATTTATTCAGAACATCTGCTTGTAAATAAAAGGATGAATTATCAATTAGGTGTCTTTGAAAAACTCTTTGAACTGATGAAGTGATAAAAGATGAAGGGATTGTGTTGTTTAGTAATTGTTAACAATATTTATTTGATTATATTATTTGATTCAAAAAGTTTTTATTTCTTGCTCAATGGTACTCAAAATTGTTTTGGGTTACAATCCGAAGACAGTTCTGATAATTGAACAAACTTATAGTTTTTTCATCACATTGATATCTACGCAATTGTAAATTGAAAATGCATCGAGTGATTCGATCGTTGACGATGCGTTCGCAAGGCGGCCCTTCTCACCGCAGAACTCGCTACAAATTCCTGCACTTCGTTTTGTTCCCATTGTTACCGCGTTTACTGCACTAATGGTGTCACATTGCACGCACTGTGTCAGAACATGCTCGCGTTTCTTTTTATTGCTGATATATTTCCGTCGCCATAAAACGCTGTTGTAAAACTTGCGATATACAGTATCAAATTGTCGAGAATAAGGCATAATTGCCCGCTAATCCAACGAAGCCTCTAACTCAGTACGCTACCGAAGCGACACCTGTGGTTACATTCGCGAAACCTGTGTCGAGTTTCGCAAGTCGACACCGAATTTAGGAAATTCAACAGCAATATGGAAAATGTGAGCAGGTTTTTAACAACGCCTTAAATTAACATATAGATTTCTTATATTAGAATTAAGTTTGTATAATATTACACTACAACTGTTTATATAACATTAAAAGAGCGAAAAACACTGTTATTTTATATTCTTACTTTGTAATTAAATTTTGTATCGAATGAAACTGATTAATCCGAAAGATTACTTACTACTCCATAAAGAACCCTTTACTATGAATAAATAAATGAATTTTGAATACGTGATATTTAAGTTAAAACAACCGTATAAAATAATTATTATTAGGTCCACGTATTTATCTTAAACTAAGCAGATCTATTTCGAGAGCGTTACAAATTCTCGATTCGTAGCACAAAGGTTTTATAGCTAAGTACATTTAGGTACGTATGTCAACGTCTGGCCGGGACGTGCCCTATGTCTGCGGCTGCTAATGTCGTCAGCTTCGACCGGGGGAGGGTTGTCGGGGGAGTAAAGGGAGTGCGGGGGCGGCCCAGGGGTTGCCGGGGGAGGCACGTACGGGCTGTTAAAACGGAACATGTCAGCGCAACGGGCGGGGTTTGGTCTCAGAGTTCGTAATCGCTACGATGGAGGTTGATTGTGTCATGACCTTTGCCAGATGATAAGCAATACAATTGATACAATTAATTAGTTTTGTTCGCAATAAACATCATTAAACATGTTTATTTCATTTACTTTACGATTAATTTCTTGGACATCGTTAGGTTTCTATTCACCGAGTATTTACTATTGTTTATTTTAATTAAGAAATTTAATAGTCTATCTGAAAACATAAAATTAACTTATCAAAGTTCAAACATCATAATTTACAGAGTAAAAATAAATAACGCTCATCAATATTTAGTTGGTGTTTCTTTGATGTTGCTTTCTAGGATCTGTGCGTTGACTGATACATCTGTATCCTCCGCCGAGGGACGCTGGCGCCATCTATTAACGGCCAAAGAGACAATTATTGCCTGTGTTGGCTCGTGTGCGACCACAGGCATTTTGAAACTTTCTTTTGACGGTAACAAAGACTAGATATACAATAATAGTATGCAATGCTAAAAACAATGCAGTTTGATTGTTTTTATAAACTAAAGTGGGATTTTAAAAGGGGCACTATACAATTAAAATCAATAGGAAATCACCATTTAAAAGTAAAACATAAAATTATACCGAAGATTATTATCAACAACAGAATGGTGTGTCCATTACGTGAATAGAACAAACCCATCCCCATTCTAAAAGTAATACATATTGATGTCATTACAACCGCACTGACCGGCCATTATTTACGCGGTTAGCGAGTAAATAAAAATTACAATAGACCACATATTGCATACAACTACATAGGGAGGTTACCGGATGTCAACACGGGAGGGGGAAGGGAGCTAGTGCATTGTACAGTCAGCGTCATTCGCTGTCTTACACTTTAAAAACGACAACCGTTTGAAGGACTTTTGCATCCTTAAAACTATAAATGTAACAATAGTATATTAAAACTATGCTTTAATTAAGGTCGCAGTAACTCAGAGTTGACAGTTCCATTAACAACAGAAGTAAGGTCGTAGGTTAAGTTAGTAGCTAGGTGCAAATCAGTTTTTCTGTAACTGTAATACCGCGAACTAAGGAGACTGTACATAAACATTTTCCGAGTACTTCCATAAATTAGTTCGTGAGAAGGCGCGGTATAAATACTCGCGAAACGCTGCCATCGGCCACGCGCTCATTACCAACTAATACGTTTTATTTCGCATCCTGTTATTAAGTACAGAAGCACTTATTAGGAAAACGGCAGGGATTGGTCATTAAATTATTTATTGCGTTTCGTTAATAACAAATTTAGTTCGTAATGAAATATTAGTAGTATACATAAATATGTATGTTAGAAAATATGTAGTTAAGATAGGAAATGAAACTGAAATTAATTACATATATTGTCACAAAACCTGCCTATAAATTGTATCTTTTCCTAAGTAACAGCCGTCGACGCATGGGAAACACCAGCCGATGTTTCAGTTATAAACATTCCAAATTACAGGTTTACACAATTTTCCTTAACGTTTATAAAAACATCGTTCGAGAATCATCTATTATTAGTAGACGGCGTCGACTTTACACAAAAAAGGGTGGCTGGAAGACGACAAAAATTAAAAGTTACAAACGAACAAAACCGAATGCCTGTCATATTAAACCGTCAAAGTAAAGATTACAAATGAAATATTCACGATGAAAGCGGCGTCCGGGCCGTGGTTATGTAAATAAGTGGCTACGAAAATGTATACATAATTAGTTTACAGCTCCCTCCCCCGACACCCCCTATCGGCTGGGGGATGGGGATGGGGATGGGGAGAGATTAGCTCGCGATACACTTGCTAAGGGTACATTTAAATGAATCACGCATCTAGTACACGTTGCGTTACAACTACCCTACATGTGTTCTCTTCACAAACCCCACATAAAACAAATTGGGTTGAAATATTAAAAATTTTATATACCACTAATTAAAGACTGTACAATGATGTAATATTTTCTCCCATTCATAATATATGGCTACATGTTGAATTAAACACAACGTGGTTTGATAAAGTCGTAGTTGGGTTAGATTTTATCTATTAACGTAAGTTTACCTAAGTTAAAAGTATTCTATTAATTTTAAAATAGCTAATTCCCTAATGTAAGTATGCCATATTGTAAGGAAATATAATCACTTACACAAATATTGTTTCTTGTGAGAAATTATCACAAATCGTAGCATTTCCATTCCTTCAATTTGAAAGAAAAAAGGCTCTATGTTTGTTGCCATAATGTAAGTAGCTATAAAGGAGATAAACTTCCCACAGATGTCAGGT
>DVQG01001219.1:0-11374 GCA_018231605.1 Papilio ambrax
GTGTATTTTGTTTGGAAGTCGGTTTTGTTTTTTTATTAAAAAGTTTTTATTTTTAATTCAAGAGTCAACAATATAGCATCTTAGTTGGACCAAATTCCTAGATGTTTATGAATGAATGAACTAGTAAGCGTGCTAAAATTAGATTCATCGAAAATTAAATCTGCGAAGGTACAAAGTCTGTTTTAGCGTCGTATTGTGTATTAAATATCCGGTGAACCATTACCATGTCAATAACAAAAAACAATTAAAAAAACAGTCAATGGATCAAACCTTTTTTATTTCTAAATAATCGTTGTCGTGGGTGGGGATATGTCTATAACGTATTCACTACATGAAAAAAAATATTGCCCTCTTCCTCATTCTCTTTAATAAAACAAAGATAGCATAGTCTTCAAGCAGGCCTAACTATGAATTTATTTGTTAATTCGATGACAAATTTTATTCGTATGAATTACGAACCATAAATACCTACTAAAGGTTAGTACAAATGCTGTTCTGTTTTTAAAGAAATGTGAAGATCTTTCTCGCATGTTTGTTTAATTCGTTATGGAACGCAAAAGCAGAGGAAATTTCTTATAATTTCATTAGGCCAAGGCGCCTGCTAGAAACTTCCTAACATTTATAACTATTGCAAGTTGGTATTTCATTAAATAATAGGAAGTAACCTAAAATTATATTGATTAAAAAATTCGAGATGGCATTGTACTTCCAGTCATTGACATGATAATTATGGCGTCTTACTTATATCAATAAAATTTTTAAGGCCCCATGTGGTTTTTAACATGAATTTTGTTTTTTTTTGTTGTATCAAATATAATATTCATACGTGGTTGATGTCGGTTGTCGGATTTAAAAATAATTTACTTCAATTGGCACGTACAAAGAAAACATAAAATGCGTTCGTCTGCGCATGCGCCGCCCGCCCAAACAAATCGCGTACGCATTCGTTATTCAGACTTCGTGAGATACAGCATCTCCAAACAATTTAAATCATAAGAATTTAAATATATTCTAAGTTATAAACTTTCTATTTGTATTTATTGTGTGAAGTGGAAATAATTAAACAAATATTGTAAGTTTAAATTTCTAATAATGGGTATGATTTCGCGTGTTCGAGGTCGCATAAGGAGTGACTCTTTCTCGAAGATTCACACGATGAAATCAGAAGATAAGATCGCTAATATCGGTACGTATAAAACAATAATTAGTTACTCATACAAATTAAACGTTACAAATTTAGTTTTAATTTTAGCTACCATTACAAAATGTAATTAGGTACACTCCCTTTTGCTCGTTTCTTTGTATGTTGTTTTTAAAATTGATAAAAATGTTGTTTGACTTTGTGACTATTTCAAGGTTGATTTGCTTTTATTTTTAATAAGTTTATGATTCTTGTGTTTATAGACGTTGAGTGCGATCTATTAATAATGTAAATACACCGAGCGACTCAGCGATAACATGTTTAGTTAACATGGACGGGTTTAAGTTCGATTCTCGTCATAGTTGAGTGTATTTTTATAACTTCTTTTACTTACCGAGCTAGCAACAACCATAATTGTTGTAAATTAAGTAACTATAGACTAGGCTAGATATAAGTAACCAGTAATTTAGACTTATCTTTTGTGCTCTTACTTAATATAACATTTCATTATAACGTATTTAAGTAATAATTTCTGAGTTCTGTGCTGTACTTAGCATAGGAGGTTAAAGTTTTTTTAAATTAAATTAGATAGGTTAACGAATCAGCAAAATTTAATTTTAGAAAATAGGACATGAAATAGCATCGTAAAGCCTGTAAATGTTTTGTTTTAGTGTGGTTGTTGTCCGTGGTGCTTTTGCTGCCGTATTGGGCGCCGCGAGGCCTTTTCGTGGCGTTGGGCGGCGCATGGCTAATGGCCGCGTATACCTGCCTAGTGGTACCTGTTCTTATATCCGCAAACTACCGATATCCGGCGAGATGGTACCCCGCTGTGGCTAAGCTAGCACAAGGTAACTGTAGCATTTAAGTATCTAGGTTTGCGTTTGTTTTGATTGTATTTATTGGTGTATACTATTGGAAGATTTTACTACAAGTACGTAATAAGCGTTAGAGTAAGGCAAACTACTGCTCAGTGGCACCACAGGTCTGCGTATAGGCTCATGTAAGCCTGTTAGTTCTCCAAAAGCTGGTAAAATAAGGCGGGCCGAAAAATCTCGTCGAGAGCGCTTGAAACGGTTAACTCACGGTCTTCTAAGTCAACAAATTATAATAACAAAAAATGATTTATATTCTCATACTATTTCCTCGTATTACTTTTTAAAATAACGGTTACTTTGATTTAAAAAAATAACATTTGAGTAGCTACTTTGTGGGCGTGAAGATTAATCTCTCAACGTCAACCAAGGGCTTACGGCAATCGGAAATATTTTCGTCGCTGACAATTAAAGTCATTATTTCAACGCAAAGTAAATGAACTGGTAGTGAAATACCTCGACACATGCGGTTATCAATCGTTTCACAAGCCAATAACGTTTTCAGTAATTTCCTAAAAGGAAACGACCCAAAATTGCATTGTGATTTCATCTACGGTTTTCAGAGGTACAGCCTAGTAGTAGTACAGCGTAGTAACTATACGGGATAGTAATGTTGTTATGAGTCAAGAGAAACAAAATTTAATAAAGAGAACAATTAAGTTTGCCAAAAACATGCCGGGTTGATAATTTTTAAATTAAAGTTTTTTTTAGTAAATTTTTTTAAAGTAAAGTTACCAATTATTAGTTGAATTGAAAAACGGAACTGTTTTCTATTTAGAACTTTTTAATTTAATATTTGCGATATGAAAAGATCATTAGTTAAAGTTGATCACAAATTAACGCGTAGAAGGATTTCTGAACGTAAATAAACAACAAATGCTGCAGTACGTTAATAATTTGATTGCACCACATTTTTATAAACAACAAATAGAGACGTAGTTTATTATGATGCTAGAGCCAAACTTTCACTTTGTCTAAATAATAAGCAAAGAACTATCCATGGAACATAAACAATACGTTGCTATATCAAGGTCTAGAACATGTCCATACATATATTCCATCTAGTTACTTAAAAGGAAAGTAATTACCAAGGAAATTAGTATAAAAGTGCACTTAACTAGTTTGTTGGATACATAAACTAGTGGTAAATAAGCTAGCAAACCGAACAATAAACGGTTAAGGTAATTTTCATCAGAGCTTTTTTATTTTTTCATTCTAAGCAAATCAAGCAAGAAATTTAGGGAGTTCTGGTAAAATATAAACTTAAGCTTACGTCAGTATAATGGGCAAGATAAACAAACATTGAAAATGCAGCTAAAACGGCGATCGATGTTTGCATCTAGATCCGATTTGTTTATACGCGTTCCCGCAGTTTTTCAGGTCATTGTCGGAACGGAGCTGAATGAGGCGACGGTAGCTGGCTGTATGCCAGCCGCTGTGCGTCATTCAATACTACATACATACATTTTGTGTCTAAACAAAAACATGTGCTCGTACAAGTTATTTGGTGATTTATTTTGTTGTAAACTCGAGATGTACTGAACTGAACTCTCAGGTTTCTGACGGAGAGGTCCCAAAAAAAAAATAGCGCTTTTAAGTTTTATTTATAGGAGAGTCAGCAGTTCTGTCTAAAACTGATTTTGGTTATCAGCTTTTAATGTTTTAAAATATTAAAGTAAGTATCTAACTTTATAAGATAACTTACCAGAAAAATTGGAGGAGTTTCTTGTTGCTTGATATGGAAAGAGGGACTGAACTGATTTTTCTTAGGCAAGGGTGGTCCTTTTATACAAAAGAACCTCCTAAGAAAATATACCGCTGGACAACAGAGTTTGACCGAAGGAGAGCTTTATGCAATGTACAACATTTACAAGCCTTTGTTTTTTATAATTAAAATGATTAAATTATTTATTTACCAAACCAGGATACCTGAAAATGCAATAAGCTCCATGTTAGCCGGGCAAATAGCGCAGCCGCCATTCGCCTTAAATATAACTACTAATTTTTATTTGTTTATTTTGGACTTATATGTTGTTACAAGCTAAGTATTATTTTTTAAAACCAATTGAACCTTAAAGACAATTTTTTTAATACAAAATATTTTTTCGAAGTAATTATCGGTGGCCAATATTGTTGAATGCTTGCCATCGAAATGTAAGAAAAAATATTTAATGCAAATGAGTGAAAAAATTCTATGAAACTGGAAAATAAATGGATAAGATTTGACAGGTCTTCATCGCCCACGGTCGCTGTCCGATCAACTTGTTGCCATAGGATAATTTATATTATTATACTAAAAAAGTAACTAGGAAGTTGGTAATTGGGTATGAGCAGACTTTGCTATGTAAAACACATAGTAACATCGGAAGTATCAGAGATAGCCTAAATTTTCTATTGGTACCATGTAGACCCGAAATATATACTGTTAGTTGTGTCACTAAATCGTAACACTTACGTCCAATTTATTGATTCCAGAGGTGGCACGTAGACTGCGTGCGCCAGGAGCGTCTTTGCTCGGCGTGCTACGAACTGCATACGCGCCGCTCGAGCGTGCTGAGCGACTGTTCCTTCAGATGAACAACTTATCCACCATGATATGCCAGGTAAACTCAAAATTACCATTATAACTTTTTCTTTATGAATAAAGGCGATAGGGAACCTTCTATACTAAAAATATGTTTACTTTTTCACAGTTGCTGGTGTTCACCGCATGCGACAAGCTGTTCGTATCCCAAGGCCGGCTTACTTGTCTGTACTCTCTCATGTTCTACAACGTCATCACGTACTCCGTCAGCTACGTGCGCGAGATCTGCACCAAGGAGGACTGGTCGCCCTACGTCAACGTCACCCGCCACTCCCGCGTTAAACACCTCGCCATGTCCGCCACAAAGATCGTCCTCGAGTGGACTAAAGCTGTTACATTCATAGTCACAATCACATTTATTCTTCTAACTTTAGGTCTGGAGCAAGGATTAGAACACTTCCGACCCACAGCATTGTACACGGCTATCACTGGTACTTATTATTTATTGACCGAGAGAACCTTCCTAGAATTGTGGCCTCTCGCATTGTCGGCCATGAAGCTGGAGAGATTGGAGGGTATGGAGGTGCTATTTTGTGGAGTTTGGGCTAGAGGCGTGACGACAGCTCTGGCTTTGCCCTTGGTGCCAGCACTAGCGTGGTGCGATCGATGGCGATTATCCGTTCTCGTTCTATATGTGTGCGTGTTCATGCATGGTCGACATAGATTAGGAGAGGCTTTGGTAAAAATGAATGAGGCGTGTGATTCGTTGGCGAAGTTCCGAAGAGCGACGCCTGAAGAACTATCGACCCTGGAGGACGTATGCGCAGTTTGCTTAGGCAGCATGAAGTCTGCGCGGGTGACGCCGTGCGCGCACTACTTCCACGCTGACTGCCTGCGCAGGTGCCTCGCTACATCAGACAGATGCCCCATTTGTGTGAGGCCGTACGTCTTCTGCTGATCACATCGGGAAACTGTTGAGAAGAAGACTGTCTTTTTAAAGTTTGAAGTCGATGTTGAACTGATATTTTCCAAAATGGCACGAACGAATATTGAATGTAATAATATATTAATTGTTGTTATTTAGGTTAAGACACATTTTATGCTGCTTATTTACAACGGTTATTGATTATTTATAGAAGTGCCTATGTAACGACTCTGTTACTAACATTGGACAAGTGTGATTCGTAAATTATAGTAATAATTTTAGAAACACTTTAAAATTAAAGCAACATATAGAGCAGTATTAATTTTATTATTGAATTTATTCGATATTTATGTATGAAAGCTAGCTTATATTATATTTAAGTTTATTGTAAACCCAAATTGGGTCCAAGTAAATGCTAATTTTGTACGAATTTCGTTAAATAAAGTATTCTAAAATTTAAAAATGTGTACTAAATACGTATGTTATACCACTAAAAGCAGTCACGTGAATTTTCCATTATGTGGGTTTAAGGTAGGTAGACATAAAATAAGTAGGTTACCGATGTTATTTAACTAATTTCGGTTGTTGCAAATTTAAAGTCAACAGTGTTTATAAGAAGCTAGCTGGGGCCCACCACTGCGTGAAAAATATGTATTCTTCCAGACCACGGATCGACATCTGTAAAATTTCATGGTGAGCCATTCAACAAACATCCATCCAAATTTACAAACTTTTGCATTTAAGATGTTAGTTAGAAAGTAAAATTTCAAGATAATCATTACAATGTTGTTGAAAAACGATTGTTTTTTGGTTAGATGTGTGTAAATCAGCTCCGAACCGCTTCAACAGATCAGCTCACATAGTGTTGACCGTTGAGCTGCGACTTAACAAGTAAATTATCAGCTTACAACTAATACTATAACTATGGGAGCCGACAAAGAGCGAACTGTTCAACGAACCATATCTCTATGCTAGTACAAATTTTGATTTGCTGCTGATCTGCAGATCGGATTTTAGTTGAGTTACCCATGGCTAGTTTTGGGTCTACCTTAAACTGATTACTTGGGTTTGGGACGGTATCGTAAAATGGCAGCGAGCGGATGACATCATAACTGCGGTTACCACTAAAAACACACCAAAAAACTACTAGCCATCCTTGTCGTGTAGACGTTAAAGAGGTATCTTTCTTTATTGCTATCTCAGTCTGATACTGAATCGGATATCAGATAGAAAAGGTCCAAAGAGACAGATTCTATTTATGTTAGCCAGTCAAGCCGCCGCCGCCTCGTGGGTTACGTGTGTCAGTGTTAGTGAGGATTAATGTTTTTATTTGAAATATTTATGCTGTAATCTATTGAAACACAAAATTATCAATGACAATGTGAACTTTTTAAGCTAGTGTGACCGTGGTTTAAATATGAATGCGATCGTGTTTAAATTAATATAAATCCAAGAGGTAAGAATACATTTACAAACAACCGGTATAAATGTTGATAAAGTATGGATGTATGAGTTTGTGGTTTTTGTACGTTTGCGTAAATAAACATTATTTATGTAAATAAACAAGGATTCCATATCTATTCAAAAAACTTAATCCTCAATAAATGCTCAATACGTAGGAACATGAGGTATCTGCATTTTTCAATATTTGTCCTAAAGGCAATCCGTTGGACCTCATTTCTGCATAGGAGCTTGAAAAAATAAAGGCAAATAAGATTTAAGAATAATGCAGATTACCGTACGTTTATCACTATAACAGACTTATGAATTTTCTGTTACTCTAAGCCGTTTGTGGGGTCGGATTTTTCATTTTAGTCCACCTCCGGCCATGATCTTCCCAACTACACAGGGCGCAGGAATTCAAAATTAATATCATACTTGTCTTCGTAATGTTACAATTTAGAACAAGAGATTAAGATTACATTTTTTCAGTATAGTCAGTATAGACTTGTTTTCCATTAATAACTATTCTGATCGATAAACCTTGGTCGTTATGCCGACCACATCGAAACATATTCTTTTCCCAATCGTCTGTTTTCCTTCGTATTTATCGCAATGTAATTTACGTCCTATAACCTTTATCCTTGACCTTCAAGCTTCGTAAGCAAGGACTCCGACACTGCAGCATCTTACGTAATATCTCGTATTGAATTTAAATAATGCGTCTATGGATATATCTAACAATAATTTAGACTTAGAAAAATATAGTCCAAATATTTCATCAAATAAACTGAAAGCAGAAAAAGTCTTTCTTCAAGATATATCAGAAAATTTAAAAAAATATGTAAAGAATGTTTTCATTAAAAATAATTAATATGCAAATTATGCATATTCATACTAAAAAATAACACATGCCTATATGCTTAGGTACACAGTACACTCAGTGAGAAAGAGAGATTGATAGACATAAAAAAATACAAATTGCTTTTAGATAAGAGAAAAACGTCTATTGTTTCCACATTACTGGAAGTCACTTTTAACAATACAGGTTTTAACAATCGATGTTTTTTATGATGTTTGGTATCAAAAGTGCATTTGAACAAAAAAAGTAACAAAAAAATATCAAGTTACAATTTCCTAGCTAATGCATTCCTACTGAACACACGAAATACACAATTTCCTTTTTAGCACTCGAGCAAACCTTAACGAACATAACCTATAAGATTAGTTTATGCCATCTATTAAATAGTGATGAAAAATTGAAGTCTAAGATCACTTTTCCACTAGAGTCTTCTGCTTCTTTGTACTTGTATGGTGGTTCATATTATACAAGGTGGTCAAAGCAAAATAACAGGCGAACATTAAAGTTAACAACAGTGGTGGATAATTTTTTTTTATAGTTCGGTAAGGAACACTGGCTGACAAAACATAAAAAGTTTTGTTTTTTCGATTACTCGCCCCCTTATGCATGCAGCCAGTGTCTATTAGTAGTCTATGTTTATTGAATGTGGCAGATTCTCACGCGCCGCCGTTAAAAATATGTTCAGTTTACTTGGAATAGGTAAACTATGTGAGTAAGCGAATTTTGCAATATTTGCTCAGGATTTTTTCACCTTGTATATTGCATACTGGTAAACTATTTCGAGGTTATCCCGAACAGTATCCTTTTATCTCTTTAATGATGTTTATTATCGTTTTATTTACATAGGGCGTTACACTTCTATAAACATTGATAAACGCAGTTATTTAAATATATCACTTAACTGAAGCTATTAAAATAACCAAACCGATGCTTGATATAAATAAATATTGTTTAATATCGCATTACGTCATCCGTCTCATAGGAATAATTTATCGAACGATCCTCACACATCACATATCGTTATATTTTTACGAAGACCACCGATACCAAGCCGCCAGTTAAAGAAATACCACAGTTACCTGATTAAAGAAATAATCGGTATAAACCATACCAAACTCACAAAAATTTAGGCGTGTGCCAAGGGACAATAAACAGACACATATAAAAAATTAATTAATTAACTACGAACGCCAATTTTTAAAACATTTATAGATTAATAACTTTTGTAAAATTGTTTCTAATATTTTTTACAATTTAACTATTGTTGTTTCAGGTTTGAATTACGGATAAAAGATGACAATATTGATTTATGATTATTGCGAGTTGGAGGAGCGCGCTTCCAGACATCTCAACGCGTGGAAAGGTAACCAATTATTATCCTTTCTATTATATATTTTTATTATATATTATACTTTCTATTATAACTTTTACCTTTAAACGTATCCTTTGGAAATGCATAGGTACTGGCAGTTGACATAAAATAAAAAAAAAACAATACACCCGATACTGTTTAATTAACTAAAATATAAAAAGTTATTTCCTTTAGATTATGGTGATTTTTGACACTAATACGAAAGCCAGACTAAAAAAATAAAACACCAAAGTAACATAATAATACATTTTAACACCAGTTTTTATCAATCCTCGGCCTCCGTCCCCGCAGGTCCACTCCGATATTTCGAAGGCCGCCACTCGAATGTAACTTGTACTTAGTACGCGTCACAATAATGATGTCATTGCTATATTAGATGGATAAATTCAACATGTAACATGTACATACAAATTTATATATAATTATAGGTTACCTAAAGCTTTACAGTCCTTTTGATTTTGATCCAGAAACATTTACTATTTCAGTCTTCTGACCACAGACTACTAATTTGTCAACATCGGTTTCTATTTTTTGTTTATGGCTCTCCCTCAGCAAATTGGGCCAGTGTCAAGTGCTTGTGGTTTTATTCTAATTTGGGAGAAACTGGCAACAAAACTCTGCTTATGGAGATGTTCGTGGGTGAACAAGCGGTCTAAAGATAATAACATCGGGTTTCGATACATCTATCCCCCGGAGGTTTGGTCTCCTTCGACACATGTTCAAAACTGCATTTGTTACTTTATTAAAAAACAATAACGGACCACGAACTGACCTAATATCAAGTGGTGATGTGGTCGAAGGATGGTACGTTCTACGTTAATAAGTAACCATTCACCCTTCTCTTGAAGCTTTTTACGTTTCTACATTTTTTATATCAGTTGCCTACATGTTTTTCGGCAATGAAAACTGTAGTATAATGTCTATTAATCCCTTTTAATACAAAAGACAAAGTATGTATGTGATTAAACAATGAGTCAGAAAGTCGTTACATATTTCTAGCAATACCACGATTAGGGACAACTGATGATGACATTGAATTAAACACACACCTCTGTATCTCGTATTTCGTATGCAGGAAATTTGCAAAATGTGGACAGAAAACGCTACTTTAGCGCATGGAAAGTTTAAAAAGAAATTATCAACTATACTATTGTAACCAAGATTCCGTACAAATTTACTTTCGCAATGGATACGCAAGAATGTGAATGATACAAGTAATTTAATACGTTAATTACTCCTTGATATTCGCCAGATTTAGACCATAAACATGTTTATGAGTGTTCAGAACCGCCCACGCGGTCTTCAATTAAGTTTTTTATTCAGTACAGACACTGTCTTGATAACGCATCCGTCGAATTAAATTAAGTACATTTAATTTAAAATGTTCATTGCGAAGTATGTGGTGTGGGCGATAAGATTTTAGATAAGATATTTAATTTGGACAAAACAGTACTGATGATGGCTATCATACAATTTTTGTTAAAATTACAGCGTATACACTTTTATAACGTCCATAAATATACGTATATGGGCAAATTTAAGATTATGCGGATATTTTACGAACTTAACGCATGCATTTCATTGAGCCGCTACCAACGGTGCCAGATGACCCACTGAGATAAACAACCTTATCGCTGTTAAGGTTTGTTGCTTAACTTTGAACGACTTAATGCATGTTATTAAAGTTACTTCAAACAATTGGACAATTTTTTATTTAGTTAACCAACTTGCTGTGTGTACGGAAAAATTAAAAATTATGCTGCTGTACGTAGTGCTAATTAATACGATTTTCTGGTATTTTAAAGTTCAAGTTGTATTTCATTTTCATTGCCCAACAACAAATAGTATTGGAGAGTACTTAATAAATCTGAAGTCAATGTAAACATACGTCGGCACACAATGTGAAAACGATCCCAGTGCGAAACCGTTAAAGTTATAAATATAGCAGACCATAGATTGCCGCTTGTACCGATTGTAAAACAAGGTCGGTCCCACTCGAATACAGGCCACATGGAAAAATTCAACATTAACTTCAAATGCAATCTTTCCATCGGAAAACTTTAAACCCTGATTTAATTTAACATAACTCAGTTCCTCTTCATCGATACAATAATTTTTTGCTCCTCACCTCTCAGCATATCAATTTTTTTACCTAAATCCAAAGTTTAAAGTCGTAATGCAAAATAGTTTTCTAGTGTGAAATTTTCTCTGTGAGATTTTTTCTAAATTCATTATTTT
>DVQG01001220.1:0-11372 GCA_018231605.1 Papilio ambrax
TCCTCCTCCGTCGGATAAGGGTAGGCAACGCATCTGCAATTGCGAATGTCTATGGACAGCGGTCGCTTCGCCGATTTCAGGATTTCGCGGATTCAGGTGGCCGCTTGCTCGTTTTCCACCTTATGTTATAAAAAATAAATAAATCGATGAGCCATTTATAATGTCTTCTTTCTATTGAGAAACTCCGTGTTATAACGAAACATTTCACTTTAAATTTTCGTACAGAATTTGGCGTGCTCAAACTTGATAGATACAAAAGCAAAATCAATGTGAAACATTATAAAACTTGACAAATTCGAGGCAGCTCTACGAAGGTTTTGATCGAGGTTCGAGCGTCTGTCTGTCCGCAATGTCAGTCGGCAATCAGCTTATCAGTTACGTCAGTACATTGAGGGCGTCGTGCCTCTCACGTCACCGGCCAATCCGTCATCGTTGTTTGTACCGTTCATTGATTTTGAATTGCTACATAATTGTTTTATACAATTGCGCAATCGATTTTAATCTTACTATAGTTTATCTTTTCATAGTCATACAGATTCAATGGTCACTTAGATAAAAATAATAGGTCGAGTAAGTCCGATCTTTAGAGCATTTACACCTTGTTACAATTAAAACTATTCTATCCAAATCAAAATGATTTATCAACATAAATAGATTGTTCATCGAATTACAATCTGCTCTCACTATAGTCAGTTATCGTGGTGTAAGCCACATCTCAACTTGTAAGTAATTGGCACATAGCAATTACATCAGAGCATTACACAACATACCGTATCCGACTAGTAGATTCGTGCATCGTGATATCACCAATGAGTCACAGACCGACATTACCACACCAGCTGACTCATTGAGCCCGCGAGTGGGAATGGGAAACTCTATTGTTTCCCACTTCCATCAAAGATACACCTAGTTATGATAATGAAACCGTGGTACCGCTCAGAATATTCTAAAGACAATCGAGTCTGAAAAATCTTTTTTATTCATTTAATTTGGATCACGAACAAATGAATATTTTATCCTCATAAGTAAATAAGTATAATATAATTTTGACTTTAAATTAAATGTTTGACTAATGTTAAACACAAAACAAGAGCAAACATAACGTTCAAGGGTTTTCCCAAATAACAACAGCAATACTTGGGTTTTCTTGTTATTCATATGCCAACCGATAAGTAATTATGACAAACAATATTTACATACATACGCGTTTTAATTGAAATTGTTAAAAGATATACCAGAATTTCGGGTACTAAGGAAATAATTCTGTATTTTGTCCTCTTTAAGTCATTGTTTTGTTTAGTATTTTAATATAAACAAGGATATTCTGTGTCGCATTAAACTTGCTGGACGGTGTTATTTTAATAATTTTATAACGATAATGGGTAGCGTTCACTTTTTTCCGGCTGGGTAAACCCGTGACACATCCGCAATCCCACGCGGCCAAAGGTACGGCAGACCTATTCACTCGGTTCATACCTGACGCGTCACTATAATCATTTACAAGGCTGTTTCGTCGCCTTCAGGGAATTAGCCGTCATAATTACATGTTTCCCTTCCTCGACATTATATTTAAAAAACTACCTGCGTTGCATTAGCAAAAAAATAGGAAGCGTTAAAGCTTCATATTTTATGTTAATTACAATAATTTTTTTCGGAACTAGTTTACCTTTAATATTATTTAAGCCGGACAATCGGACTAAAAAAGTTTGTTTCCAAGTAAAATTATTAGTCCTAGTTAATTATTTTTTACTTTCTGTCATTTATTAGAAGTCCAAACAACGATGTTCTCGATCATTTAATTGTCAAAACGTATTTTGCTTTTCTGTTTAGTTGATAATTTTAATAAACGCAGAAATAATATAAGCAATTGAACCCTGAGAGTTTCACGATTAAAATTTTATGCGGATTGAAATGAATTTCAAATTATAAGATGGTATTGTAAGTTTAAATGTAAACGAGCGGGGCCGGCGTCGGTCGCCGTTCGCAACAGCTGATTCACCGGCGGGCGACGGCCTTGCATGCACCGCGCCGACTGTTATTGACTCTAATTGTATGACGGATATTTTAACAAGGTAAGCACAAAGGGAGAAATACAGAACAAAAATACTTTTAAATCTATTAACAGTCAGATAATAAATGGAAGGCGCAACGGTGAGAAATAAAAAGTTATAAAACATCAATGTAGTAGTGTTTATAAACACTTTGCCTAACTTGAAACGTTCACCCATCTTAGATATAAGTCTAGACGAATGAGACTAGTCAAATAAAGTACAAAATTAATTTCAAACATTCTCTAGAGCTGCTCATTAAAATTTAAAACAATAACGATGAATGAAAACCAGGTATTTGCGCACGCGATAATAATGTCGCCGATCAAGTTTCGACAGCAAGGTGACACGGCTGACCCAAAGGTGACCCGAGCTCAGCCGCGGTTCGTCGAACTTGCCTCACGTATTGTCACACACTCGCACCTCCGACGTGCGTCATTAATTAATAATATATAGATATCTTATACCAAGAGCGTTGCCGGCTCAGGGGTTTAAGCACTTGACTTGTAATCCACGGGTCTAGGGGTTAGAATCCCACCATGTACCATGCACATAATTTACTCGACGTTCTTATGGTGAAGGAAAACATTATGCAACATGCACATATCGGCAGAGAAATTAAAAAAAATATGTGTGAAGTCAACCAAACGCACTGGGGACGTATAGTAAGCTGGTGATGACCCCACCTGAACACCAATATCACGCCAATGATAACGCTATATATTCAACTGCCATGAAACATATGAAAATCGTAAGGGTCTACCAAAAAATAAACAATAATGTCTCATTCAAATCATTGCTATAAATGTTTTAATAATACTAAATTACAGTAGACATATTTATAATAGACTTATTTCATAAATTGAAAAACAAAACAGGAACTCGGTAGCGACTTTGTAACTGCAATTCCATGTAAGTCAGAGGCGTGAATAAATGCCAGTGGCAAGTTCACAGGTCTGATGACCCAATGCGCGACGCACAACAACGCAGAGAATATAAAAGAATCGCCGGCGAACGCATATGGAAGTGACGAAGCGGACCCAATTTGTTATTCAACGGATGCAGCTCGCCTAAATTTAGCATAAATCGAACGCATAAAACATGGGGGGACTCTTTCTGGGCGCCATGACAACCGACCTCTTTTGTTAATAAACATTACTGTTGGGGAACAAGTATAACACATGACTGAATCGATTTTACAATAATGACATCGTTTACAGAAAAAGGAAATATAAAAATTAAGAAGAATGATTCATTGTGATCAAGAATAAAAAACAATGTCTTCAACCCTATAATAAAAACATCTAAGTAGCTTCGAAAATGCACCATTCGTTAGGCAAAAGTAAAAAGTGAGAGCGAAACGTTTAAACGTATTTGCCCCACCGCAGCAAGCAATAGCGGCGGCCGCCAGCTAATTGCGAAAAACGCGATTAACGCTCACTGTAGAGGCACTAAACGAATACAGCTCTGTTTACCAGTCCCGACTCATTCCTTTTACAGCGCCACTAATAGACCTTATTTTATTAGGGACAGACGTCGGGATAACATTTGTATTTTAGCAACTAAGTAATCATCGTAAAATCGACGCTGTTAACTCGGCCGCTGGCACGTCCGTGATAATTGCGACGACACGCTTTATAAGCTGAATATCCATTTGCTTAATTGGATTAAATGTGATCAATATAGCTTTTCGGATTTCAACATTCAAGCTTACGAATTCGTACTATTGCTTTATTCTATTTAGACACGTTGAAAATAAATGTAGATATTTAGAGTCAGGATCTGTAGCAAAGAGGTAAACCCAACAGACTGGTTGAAAGGCAAATATCGACATCGATTGTTACTATAGTGAAAGCTTTTATTTGTAAGAACAAATGGCACTTATATTTCAGTATAGAAGTCAACTGAATAAACAATAGTTTAAAATACACAACACTAACAGGGTCGACAATGGAAACGATTTCCGAGAAATAGAAATTCCATTTTATTTGAATATGGTGAAAGGGGGCAATTAAATGTAAAATATACATTGTCGCATTGAAATAGACTAAAACAATACAAAACGGTTCGCATGACGTGAAAGCTAGTTATTTATTTATAGGGCAAGACTGCCACCGATCCTTCCATCGTCATATTTCATTCGACGAGGCTGCGGGGAGGTGCGAGGGGTAGGTAGATAGTCGGAGGCTGTGTCGCGACGGTGGAGACGGTGCCGACAGCTTGTAACGTGAACTATCGCCGCGCCGCGGGCACACCGCTCCCGTACTCGGGTTACAACCGCATAACAGGATGTCGATCGACTACCGCCACGCCGCACCGCCGACTGTTTTCATTATATTTATCTATTTTGTACTTATAGGGCTATTCGGGTGTCTCATGTTAGAATGAGGCTTTATGAACTGGTTAATATTATTCCAACTTTTAAAGGAGAAATCTATTTTATGCACTAACACCTACACTTACGTAGTGGTCACAATGGAGCAAAAAGTTGAACTTGTGTCTAACATTCCACTATATTCTTTTTAGTTTAATCTCTAAAAAGATTTGTTCTTTAGCAAGGAGGAATGGCGAATGCATTTACTGTAACTGAGCGAGATGTAACTGCAGCCGCCCTAATCGCTCCTGACTCAATCCAATTACTAAAAGGGAGTTGTTTTTTAAAGAACCGGCAGTGATTTTTTACATGGCACTCTTTAGTATTTGGCCAGTCTTTTCTTTTACATTCTGGAATGAAGATGGTTTTTTAGATGCTGAATTCTGAGAAGTTGCTGATATAATTTAAAATGTAATCATGTAGATGGATGGTTTATACATTTCTAATTTAACAGTTGATCCAAACGTACGGTGTAACGATTTATTAATAGATGCACATGTGCGTGGCGAGTGTGGTAAGACATAACGTTACTTAATCGTCTCCTTGAAACAGTTTATTATCAGCCGCGTTATGGACATGACACACATTTCGACGGTAAACACTATTACACTGATACAAAACTTTTTTTTATATCTCTTAGTACTATGTCCTAGGTTCTTCGTCGATATATATTACGCGTTGTTTATTGCAAGTTACATAACAAAATGCATTACAACACAGCAAGACAGTTGAACGTTAAGAGATGTTGGAAGTAGGGTTTAAAGGTATTTTTGTATTCAGTAAGACAGAAATGACCCAATAGTAAAACTTTGATGACAACTTGTAACTTTCCTTATGTCGAGGAATATCGGGTGAAAAACTTGAGACAGTGAAAAATGCCTGAGAACGTCTCATTGGCTAACGGTATGCAAGTCTATCAATGAAAGATCGAAAAATGGGGCCGGTTCATTAATTAAACAATGGTGTCGGCGGTCGACCGTCGTCGTGGAGCGTGTCCCCGTTCCCGCGGAACATTCAATGCGCCACCAACGGGGTTAACTGTGACAAGGTTGTACAGACGACCACCTGAGAAACAACGTAATAGCAAACGTTAACGTTTCCGAGTAAATCATACTCGGCGGCCATCCGTGTTCGAGCTTCGAGAGTGTATTGTGAACGTGAAAATGTATAAAGACGAGACGGATCTACTAGCGTTGGTTACTATTGAAGGTTGAGCGATGTCAAGTAAATTTTAACACGCAATTAGTAACCTAGCGAGGTACCTTGGCACAGATAACACAAGCGGCCGAGGGACATATGGCTCATTTCTTTTCATAAAAAAGAAATTTTATCAACCAAATCAAAAGGTTGATGATGAAACTTCAAATCAAAGTAGTCTTCGAATAGTATATTATTTAATGGGCAATGGACTTTTTCGATGACAGCCTGTCAGCATCTAGAGATAATCAGTATTATTACCTGCGATCTGTCGTTTAAAAACTGTACACACGATTAACCAAATTTTACGGTTGCACGAGTTCTTTTCATTGACGAAATTATATAAAATATCTATAATTCCTCCATAAAGATACGAACAAGACATTTTATGTCGAACAAAATATTAAGGAAGTGTTCTTTTTAACCGATTGACTCAAATTCGTCAGCAATACGTAAAAGTTACTTACGAGGCAAGGACGTTGAATCAGGTTTATTTTGCTTGCAATAAAAACATGTGCAACAATTTCGTTATTTGACCTCCTTGAGCGAATACACAGAAGTGGCTTGATTCAATCACTGCACAATGTTAGAGACAGTTTGATATTTGAATTATATAAAATGGTTTTATGTGACCTCGATAGAAGGGGCATGGTTGCTACATGGATGTTTCTTGGAGCCCTAGCGGATGTATGAAGCGCGTGGCATGTGCCGGCCCGCCCGGTCCGCGTAGCAACGCGCCTTCTCACCTTGACTCACTTTGTACCGCCTGCTTGCATTGCGCTTGCCTCCTCATTACTATTACAAACTAATAATCTTGTTATATTACTGATACTAAAAAAACTTTAACAAAATCATGTTATTGTTTTTATGACATTCTTAAAAAACATATTACATTTAAGGTAATTAAGCGGTAATGAGTCAAACACAAGATATGACTGACGTATCTGTTTACAAAACTGAAATAAACAATACGTAGTGTAACTTGACGGAACCGTAAAATTAAGGAAGAATGAGAATTAAATAAGACCAAAGCTAGACATAGACGCGCGTAGCAACACAACGCAAACAGGAAAACGTCATCAAACGGTGTAGAGTCGGCGCAGTGACGCGGTCGCTAATCAAATAATTACTCGTTTACATGCAAACTGTATTGACATAAATGATTTTATTACTGCTTATGGAACAATACTATAAAATTAAGTGATGTATGATGACCTGGTTATTTAATTTTAGACACATAATTGTGATTATTCATACTGCTGCTCAAAACAATTGCGTACTGTGAGATAAGTTTTTTAAAACTTTCCCTGCTTTTAAATAAGAAATACATTATCTGTAACAAGGGTAACAAATTGAAACAGACAAAGTGAGACAGCAATGATTTCTATTCTGTAATCAGCGCGAACGCGAGATATCGCAATTAATCGAGCCGGATAGGCCACAGCTGATGTCCGCCCCGCTCCAATATAGCGATGCACGTTCTCTACAGACTGCAATAAAACAATAATCGACACCTCGGTGGAAATTCTCATGCTTCTCGCAGGATTGTCACAATTAATTGTTGTGAAAATTGATAACAATACAATAAACATGGCTAAGCTCGAAATATAATAGATAGAATCTATAACACTCACCCAAATTTTTTTTAAAATATTACAATTCTTACAAGACGTACAAATTAGTTTAAATCTCAAACTATATACATTTGTGTCATTGTTCCAGGATAAATAACGAACTACGACACAAAGCATTAAATAAAAAAAGTACATTAATCTTACAGTAACCCAAAAACCGAACATAACACGCACATAATTTGTAGCCGGTGCGGCGCGAGGCGTACGAACGGCACGCAGAGTGAATTCGCTATCTCCTGTGAGGATAGGCCGCGCCACGAGGCCGTCGTATCCGATACCGCAAAATGCAATGAAACAATAATGAGATCGTAAATCACGAGATAAAATTTCTTACGATAGGGATAAAAAGAGGTCGAAGCGAACTCGACAACCGAGCTATAAATATTGATCGCCGTCTCCTTGACTCGAATCGCACTGGCATCGACCGGGCCGTTGCGAAATTTCGCCGGCGGCTTACTCATTGTCGCCTACTGCATCTAGTTCGGGTGGCCGCCGGGGATTTTGCGTCACCGCATTGCAATATTTTTACACATAAACAACATATTGCACAGGAGTCGCCTGCGCACTTCGTTCAGCAAAAACTTATTGAATTATATAATATATTTATATATTTCCTATGATCACAAGTCAAGTCAGGTCCACCTTTATTTTTTACGCAACTTTATGCTAGCTATCACAATCGTCACATAAGGATTTTAGACAAAAAGCCTCCTTGAGATTTGAGAGAAATGTACACGCCAATTATAACTTGTACGATTGTTACAATATTTAAATTACTTGTTATGTCCAAACCCCTTATTTATAAATTTTTCATCTTGCGTAGAAAAATGGTAAGGAACTACATACATTAAGATTAAGATCATAAACTTAAGATTAGCTAATTTTAATTTCCTTTATCTTACTTAGCTATGCTTTACGTATAACGTATGTATGTTGAAAATATTTATTGTATTTTTTTCAACACAACTTGTTTATAATGCATTGGTGCAATGTATGCATTTCGGTTGAAACCTATTTACCGTCAGTGGAATGTCGAGCACGTGACGCAACTGAGGTCATATGATACCGTTCACGCGGTCAGCAGAACAGCTAAATAATATATGCTCCAAATTACCTGCATAGCTATTACACTAATTTTAAATAATTTTCAAAGACAAGGCTTGACAGGCTTAATTTGTTACATCTCATTTCATAATTTAAATATGTGACCATTTTTTATTATTAATAACACCAACAAGGTCACAATTTTTAATCAAAGTTTCTGTTGTTTGTATTATTTTACAATAATCATTTAAAAATACAAGTGATTACATCATTTTAAGGAAAATTATTTAAAAGTACTGTCGGAATGAAAAACAATATTATTTATTACATCGTTCTACTTTATTATAAAGTTTTTGTAATACCCAGTAATTCGCAGAATTTCATGTTTGACTTTGCTGATGTTGCAAGGTTTATTAAACTAAACGAGCGAAGTTAAATAAACAGTTATCAAGTTCCCGATGAAGTTATTACAAAATAAATCTCACCCCAATCGGTGTACACAGATTACAAAAATAGCAATTGAATTACGAACCACCTCCCTTTTGTAATTGGTTTAAATTTGAAAAAACCTTGGCAGGTTGATTTCATTTCAGAGTTAGAAAACTAATGACGTTTAAAAGTTACATAGAATATGAAACAAGGCACAGACTGGCAGGACGCCATGTAAACAGAGCACCATATAGACATATAGAGCAACGACCAGCCCCGTACGCAAATAGAATATAATCTATAATTAAACCGTTCAAATACAAACGTAGAGCTTTCGGAGGGGGGACTCCACGTGTCCCCCAGGCGTCAACATTAATTACCACTACTTTTGTTCTTGTATAGCGTCACGTTTGGAAAGCTTTCATTTTTATACATCTGAAGTGAAGATATTTTTGAAACATTGATAAAAAATGAAGACGCAAAAAGTGTAAGTGTGTTAATAAATATTGAAATATTTACAAACATAATAATAGAACAATACACTTTAGAAAAAAGCAAAGTGTAAAGAATTTTAAAGGTTAATAATTATGCCTACTATCAAATCTACAAACTCATCCGAATTTGTATACTTATAGTATAGGAGTGAAATGTGAAAACTTTTTCTTCTTCAGTTAGAAGCGACTTCATTGCAAAAATTTAAGATATTTACTACGAGAATTCCCATATTCCTAGAAACTATAAATCACATAAGCCAATGATTTATCCCTGATGACTGTCGAATGGCACATTGCCAATTATTGGATTGCAAGATTAACTTTGACGACACGAACATAACAAATAACTTTTACGGAATATTACCGTTTAACTAAACGAATAAAAACAATTATTAACAAACCAGTTGAAGTTCTACCTTTCTTCAAGATAGTCTTATTTATAATTTAAACTTTAGCGAGAGAATCATAACGTTTTCTCCGTTTCATTTTAGATTATATTTATATCGTTAGTGACCGTATCAAAATAAACAAATGATTATTATAATCCCTATAAAATCCTATAAACGTGGCGTAATTACTCGTGGCTTATGTGACGCAGGAACACCGCCTACGCAACTCTACTTGCACTGTACATTACGCCCACATCGACTAAAGGTCACGGAAGCTACACGCGCAAGTATTGTAAACAGGATAAACTAGGATAATTTAAATGTTATGGGAAACGAATTAGAGTAAAATACTACAAGATAGTATGCAATAACTAAAACTGAATTGTAATACAAGTTTAAAGATCCCAAAAAAAATAGTGGGTAATATAGAAACTTCGTAATCTACGCGCAGTATCGTAAGTTAATTTTCAAAGAATAAATTCTGACAGAAAATTTAAAGGTCTGAATGAAATCTTTTCATTCAGTTTATAAGCTGTGAAATAAAAGTGCAAACCGAGTGTAAGAATAATACAAATAAGTGGTAGCATAAATCAAATGTCTATTTACGAACAAAGTTTCATATAAACATAGCCACCTACTTCCAAAGTTAACACGATTACAGCGTGTAAAAATTATAATTCGTTGCCGCAATAACCCGGTCACTATTTCATTGAACAGTTTACTGGTTCATTGAGTTTTTCTTATTTACGCTGCTATAAATTTCACTCCCACGCCGCCCACCTCCTAGAATCGTGTCAGAAAACCCACGGCGCTTTCCTAAAGGTCGTACCTTAATAGTTTTCACCTACAGTTATTTTTAAATCGTTATCAAATGATTAAGTTACGGTTGACAAGATAAACATAGTACTCATATACCAGATGGGTAAACTTAATCTCCGGATGCCATTCATGGTAAATGAACACGCTTTACTCCATGCTTGAATAGTAAATATAAACAGACTAACGAAGATTAACGAGATAAATGGATAAAGAATAATCATTAGGGATAACTGGACGACACTGATCGGAATTTAAACCATTCTACCGTATCCCTTATTTATAAACTTGTAGTTAGTAAGGACACTATTTTATCATACAATTTTGTCACCACGTGCAAGCTTAAATATATTAACATATACAAGGCTGTGTAGTAGCTTCCGTGTTTTTACACATATATACAGTTTATATAATAAATCTAATTGATAAATAACTTACCTCATTAATGTGTTTGTATGTCTTGATAAGATCCACGCTGAGTTTCCTTAACGGTGCTGTTGAAGGGTCTCGAAAGTGATGTGGTATCCTCGCTTGCATTGCCTAGACAAAACAAAACACATTAGGCTTAAAATTCACCTGAGAAAAACCTACGCAAGCAAAACAAAATGAAATGCAAAGGTGAAATGTGATGAAAAAAGAAAACGTGTGGTTTGTGATTGAAAAATGAAACATCGATAAAATGCTAGTTTGCAGCTATAAGCGATCTACAAAATATAGGCATATATTTAACAGAAAACATAGCATAGATACGAAATAGAACAATCTACAAAATGTGTGAAAGCAGAACGAGAAAAAAAGATTGCCAAACTCAATACAACAATACTGACATTAATCAAAAGACATGGAGTAGGCGTTACAAGCTATTTTAACACACGAGACGGTTTTAAATACACACTTATTGAATACTATAATAAATTTTGTATCTTTTTACACATAATATTAGTCGT
>DVQG01001221.1:0-11370 GCA_018231605.1 Papilio ambrax
ACATCAGAAAAAGAAAATAAGAAAAACAAATCATTTTGTGTGGGTCCATGACGAATGTCTGAATTATAATTTCTTAACAAACTAAAAGGAAATAAAAAAAAACAAAATTAAAAACTTCCAGTTGTCTATGTCAATGAATTTGTCTATGAGATATACATATTAATGATATAAGAAAATGTATTATTTTTATCTGACGAAATAATGCGCATTTTATGGTAAGCAAATTTCCAAACACGCTGTAAATGTGAGTGGAAGTCTATACTTCCAATGACTATATATATGTGTGTATGTCTATAGTCCTATGATTCACATGCTGGAGACGTGGTCTATGTCGGGAGAAGTCCAAATTGATACTCGCATAATTCTTCTTTTTAAAGTAGACATATATATTAATGGAAGTATTATTATATTGTAATTGTATTATTATAATAAATATTAATTTCGGGTAATTTATATCTGACTGACTAATTCCAGCGACTTCGGCCGCGTGGTGTTTGAAAAGTCTAAAACAAATTTTAGACTTGAACTTTTACAGTTGAAAAAAATATTCTAAAAGACGTTTATAATTTCTTTTACTGATGGAATATCTCTATACAGACTTGCAGCCTCCTTTAGAATGATAAATGTCGCTATAAGCGTTGTTTAAGGCCCAGTACTTGGATGTGGGTTGATGTATCAGTCAGTCAGTCAGTTTACTTATAAGATATGGTTAGATAAACTGAATTTAATTCTCAAAATATCTACACTTCTATTCTCTATATTACAAAAAAAATCTTTGAAGATACGTTTTCCATACAACATGTATGAATCTTAAGATGAATAAAATTTTATTAACCAGGTATATTTTACAATTCACTTACCACTAGAAGATTGTCCTAAGGTGTACCAACGGTCAAAATGTTTAAATTCCGGATAGTCTTAAGTTTTTTTACAAGAGTTGTACTACTAGCGTATTTTGTAAACTGGCAGAGATAACTTAACTAACTCTTAGCATGCTATTGCTGGCCAATATGTTTTAAGCTTCGAGCGTTGCATTATTCATAGTTCAACACATTGCTCAGTTAATTAATGATGATATTGGATAAATGTACTACTGGATCACTGACTTTATATTGAAACACTATTTAAAATTGCACATTCACTATTTAAAGCTTTCTACGTACTATAGCACTGTTATAGTTTAAGGTACTGTAAATTTATATTGCTTTAATGTCTTGAGTAGCGACGTGACTTAGCGTCAGTCAATTAATAGAAATGGTCATGCCTGCTGGGACTGGTAGGGGGATAGCTGGTGCCGCGGTGGTCGGGGCTCAAGTATTGTTGGTGCTGTGCTACCTCCCTGTTCCGCTGCAACTGTTCTTGGTGAGTTTGATACATCTGCTCCGAAGCAGATTGCGGACTGTAACAAACACTGTTAGTGACGAGACTATAAAATATAAAAATAAACGATTTATTTAACCATGTTAATTTGATATTGGGTACTAATGTACTCAAGATAAAATAAACTAGGTAAATACCTAGGAGGATGACGTGGAGAAGGAGGTTCTACTGTTAAATCAGGCAAGCTGTGCATCGATGTCATCAAGTCGTCTGGCGGGATCACCCGCAGTGTACTGGGGCTGGCGCTAGCAGCCCGTTTTCCCCGACGTCCGCGGCCATTCTTCCGATGTCCCACGTGCTCACTTTGGGTACTCTTAACGCTATAGTCACTCATGGCGCTCTGATTCCGGTCTGCTTGCTGCACGAACTGTAAACCGTGAGAGCTCTGCACGCTCTTAGATCGCTGGACATGCTGAATTTGAGCGCCACGACCACTTTGGACGCTCTTGGCACGTGGAACATGAATTGCACGACCTTTCTTCCTCCTTCCCCTATCCTCCTCACCATGGCCACTTTTAACTGCGATGTCACCGCGTAAATTTGGCAGTAGCGGGAATGGTATTGGAATCGGTATCGGAATACCAACAGCCATCTGCCCAACAAAAAATGATTAAAACAAGCTTTTAGGAAATATTGCAAGAAGTAAATTGTTACGGTGTAGGGAACCTTCTACATATTGCTAGAACAATCCACAGTTACACATAACATTCATACAGAACACACATATATTATAATACATTATACACCTGTGGTGCACGACGAGTGGTCGAAGTGTATGTGAAACGTCTGAATTTATGAGCTCTGATTGGCACATTCAAATTCGCAACTGTACAGCTGACCGGGATCATTGACCGAGCGGCGCACGCACTTAATGACCGATCGAGTTCGTACTGTGCACGCGTTGTCCACCAATAATTTTGCCCTCGTTTTCGCATGTTTGTTATTATTGTATTTCTGACTCTTTCTCCTACTTGTTTGTGTTGTACTATCCTTTTTCTTTTTATTGTGTTAAGGACTTTTGTGTTTGTGTAGAATAAATTGTGTTGTGCAAGTAACGGTCGCATTATGTGAATCCTGCAACCGCATTTACGAAGCATCGTCATCACACCTTCACCGGCTCACCGGTGACACACGCGACTACCACAAACGCCACACTGGCAATACCAAATATTCTGTCAGTACTCTGAACGTTTAAGGCACTGCGTACGGCTTTACACTTAGGTTCCTCTGAAATAAATTACTTATATCTAAAGTAATAAACAAAAAGCAATGAATGAATTAATAATATAAAATAGTACATATAATAATATAATACATGATTAATGAATCAATGTATGATACGCCACGCATGTTGGTACATGTATGTTTTATAGTTACCGATAGCTGGGCATTTGACTGCTGCCTTTTCGGTTCCTGAGCTACGTGCAGTTCCGACAGTGGTTTTGGATTACAGTGCACCTGATTAGCCCTGAATTGTACTAATGGGTTCGAAATTACCGCACGTTGCAATGGTGGGTTCTCAACTATAGATACCGTGACTGGCTCTACTATAGCTGGTGGCTGGTTCAAAGGCTGCACGACCAGTGAAGGAATTTGTTCAACCATTATTGCCTGTGACGGTTCTTGGATGGTTGGCCCATGGGTTATCGCTTCATGTATCATCGGTGGATGTAATGCTAGTTCGTGAATAACCTCTGGCCTTATTACCGATTGGTGTAGAGCTGGAGGCTGAAGCGCGGGAGAGCTTAACTGAGGTGATAACAATGGCGTAAACATCGAGGATGGTAGCGGAGAGTCGGCATATTCATCTTCCGATATGTCGTCATTAAATGTATCTGAAAGTGAGTTTATTTAATAAAATGAAAAAGTAAAACACTCCAGTATCTTCAATCATTTATTATTAGTATTTATTTAAAAGTAGGATGATAATGGTATTATAATTATTGTCTTAAATACCTTCCGATTCCATTTTTCCAAATGGAACATCAATGGAGTCGCTCTGGTAATATGGTCCCCTGCTCGTGCTTGGCTGCGGTTCGTCGCGTGATGTCGCACTGCAAAGATAAATCCAAGTGTCAACAATATGTTTGTAGCATCAATAAATTTTTATTATAACCACTTATAAAATACTTTGGTTAAAAAAGTAGTCAGTGATTGACTGCTATTTCCTTAACCTTTGGTAAAGATGGTACATGGGATGGCAAAGTTTATGATATGGTAGCTTGCCAGTCAGTACATAAGTAGGATTTACCTGGTAGACTTTTGCAAGCTGGACAAGCGGGATGCACGAGAGCTGCCCGCGGTGGTGGAGGAGTATCTACGAAGCACAGGATTCCTCCAGCGACGCGCTGCTTCTAAGTTGCCAACGAGGATTGCTTCAGTTACTAGAAAACAAAACCATTGTTGACATAGCTTTGTTTATGATTTTAATCTCTTGCGGATGTACATTACACGGTACTGGTTACTTCGATGGTTCATTTCATGTTCATCAACGAACATTTAAATTTGGTAACCTTGAATATATAAATAACACATGATAAAATAAAAATAAACTAGTGTTTCCAAGAACAGTGCCATCTTGTGATAGCAGAGTGTATGTTTTTTTATGTGAGACTAAAGTAACATTTTAATATTGCTAAGTATTTGATAAAGTACTTTGGTATGTGTCCTCGGGAATGTTCATCATTGTGTAGTCCTGTTGCCTGCTCAATTTGCCATGCAGCATCACGGCTGCCCACTCTCGACCCTCCTTCTCGATGGCTATTTCTTCTGGAGACATCTTCAAAATAACAGTTTTAATACTTTTTCCTGTATTTTACTAAGAAACCTCATAATTTAATTAACAATTTTGGTTGTGTAGAGTTTATTTGAAGTAATTTATCGAGACTTGTGTGACAGTTTGCATATATTTGCATTTATAGTTTTAACTTAAACCGTATGAACTAAACCTGTATGAAATGAATCTTGATAAATGTGCAACCTAAATGTAACATTTTTTACGTATAAATATAACTGTCTCAATTAATTACCAAGGATTTTAGAAGACACAATCGTACAGAGGATAGCATTTTTTAATTTCAATACTGCGCCCTCTGTACGTGTAACTCATGAAAAGTCTTCGTTCGGCAAACATACTAAAATGAGGGTTTTCAGCAGAAACTGTACCGAGCCTGAGTTTCTAGCTAATGTCGATAGATGTCAACATGAGTAGAGAATGCCGTAGTTGACATTTGAATTCCAATTTTTATATATTTATCAGATAAAAATTTATTCTGAATTGCTTAATGTACGAAGTGACATTCGTATACTCGTTTAAATTTTTAATAACGAGTATTCATTTAAAGTGCACATCTACTATACGGAACTACATCTTTATACGGAATTGTAAAACTAGTTTTAACTTTGAATAGTTACAATGCTTTGATATCAGAAATCTTTAGTAGAAAAATGTTATTTATACCAATTTTAAGGAGGTTTCGGCGGACTCTAGTTCTTTTTCAGTCATGCCTTCTCTTCGTTGGCCGAATATAATGACAAGTTCATAACTTATTTTGGCTTCTTTAATTTTTTGATCCCAAGTTAGAAGCAAACTTGTCTGCAATTATTAAAGATTGAAAGAAATTACACACTCTGAGATAGCATTTTTTTATTTCTATTAGTTAATAACTTACTTTAAGTGGGGCTTGCGTTTTTTCCTCTTTCGAGGGTTCTGACAGTGTAAAACTATGATATGCTGAATGAAAATCGTCTACAGCAACAAATACTAAAGCTACCACTTCCTTACTGGTTCGGCTGTACTTGGGATAAAAGTGGAGCTTATCCACCATGTACTTCGGTCTAAAACAATACAAGTTAATTTTTACTTAAAAAAAACACTTTCAAGAAATAATATCAAATTCACAATGTATTCGTTAAACTTTACCTTATCAACTTGTACAGATAAAAACTGCCTTTTGGCAACTTTTTACAAATTAATAACATGTCCGTAAATAAAAAGACGCGAACATCGATCTGTAAAAACCGTTATCTAATTTACACTTAATGGATTTTAAATTAGAATTTAATGACAAATATTATAATACATTCGCTAAAATAGCAGAAAATTCGCAAGTACAATTCAAGTTGCAATGCGAAATACACAATAAATTATACACACTTTGCAAGAAAAGTATTAAGTTAATTATATATTATATATATAACAGTTAATTATCGCAAGCAATTAATAATGCATAAGCAGGTAAGTAAAGAGGTGAAATGATTATGAAGAAAGTGAAGATTAAAATGTCAAAATATAGATCAATCTGGGGGACGAACGCTCGTACGGCGACGCCATCTCAGTTATTTAAGGGCAGGGAGATGATGATGATCGTTAATCGCAAGCAGCTGCAGCCGTTATATTTTTTCTTGCCTCTTTGTTGTTGTTATCTTTGTAACGCAGGTCCCCGCTATACACGACACAGCGTTTAACAGACCGAGCCACGTAAATCATGGGAGCATGCAAATCTAATTGTGAATACATTTTAAAACACCGTTCCATTTCTTCGTCTTTGAATTCCTATAAGAGAAACATTAGATTAAAAAATGAAATTGATTAAACCTTATTAAATAACAAATTTGTATCAATTTGTAAGTTTTAGGGCAGTCAAAATAAATATTGAAGCTGTAATAAATTTCGTTATGATGACAATATGAGTATTCCGATCATTATTATTTATGGACCTTAAAAAGTCCGTTCCGAACATTCTTACCAATTTTTCGCTTATCTTGCTCTGGCCATTTGTCAATGGACTAAAACTTTTTGGTGTAAGCATGCGAATACTTAATAGAACGAAATTATTATGCTCGTTCTGCTTTTGATATAGATGAAGGATTAGTATAGATGGAACAATGAGAAATGTTCTTACCAATTCAAATGGCTCTATTGTATTAGTTATCTTATATAACTTGTCTTTTTCTTCGCGTTGACGTATGCGGCGGTTGATATGCTGCAAGAAGTTTTTGATTGTCGTTTCCTGTACGATAAAAAAGTTAAAACGTACAATTAATCCCTCAATACAAGCTTAGCAGGTTATTGTAGACTACTTTTCTATCATTTAAAAATGTCTTTACTCTTTTCATTATCAATTTGTATAACGAAATCTTACCATAGAAAACACTAGATCACGCACTGCGCCCTTTTCTGTAGTGTCGAAAATTCTGTTCATCATTAAGGCATATTTCGTAATACGTTGCATAGGTTTTGCAAGCATGTCTGCCAGTTGAAGTCTATAATAATTAACAAACAATGAGCGTCTTAAAAAAAAGAGATTTTTGGTAAAACAAATGAACAATGGACAAATAATATTGCGACTACATTCAAATATCAGGGTGCCTTATGTTTTTATTCATCGGATAAAATTTTCTTACCTGTTCATCTCTTTCTGTTTATTACACCATGACTGGAACGTCATGAATTCTGAATGATTACCTAGAGACCGAAGATAATCAACAGCTCTTGTGTTGTCCAACAGATATGTTTCGTATGAATTTAAGTATTCCTCGATGTTATGGAAACCTTCATACATCAGTTCTGGTTTCATTCTGGAATAACATTGGTACGTGATTAGCAAACTGCCTGATTCAAGTTATAAAATGTTATAGAAACATTGGTTCTCATCAGTAATTATTATCTTTTTATCTTCTGTCTTTAATTCAAAACATAGCATTGTGACCAAAAATATAGAAGTAATTTTAGCTTAGTTCAGATTTAATTCTACATTTTTTGGTAATTAAAAATGCTTACAAAATTATATTTAACTACTAGTATATTTACAAACGACGTAGGGGAATAAACTGAAAAAATCCTTATAGTTCATTTCTTATACCCGCTAATACATAGTATTGGTCGACAATAGATCGACATTTAACATAATTCATATTCATTTTGTTTACAAATTAATTAAAAACATCTTCATCTTTTCATCGATTTTACATATTTCACGTGCATAAGCTCCCGCATTTTTCTCAAAAATAAGGACAAGATTTTCGATTCACGTGATGATGGCGATACTTACGGTAGGCCAGTTTCCACGCTCTCCACAATCATGGGGTAGAAAGTGACGTTCCAGAAAACAAGACTGGCATTATATAAGTCCGGTATGTTAGAAAAGAGTTGTTGTGTATCCACTTCCAGCATAAAATGATACTCTTGAAGAGCGTGCGCTGCTGCCATGAACACCTGCAAAATAGCACAGTATCGTATATTCTTCTAAAATTCATTAATTTGTATCAGAAACGATATCAAAATCATTTTACACAACGTCTATTATGTTAATTCTTAAGCTTATCCATTTCACTTACTCTTTTGTATGTATTTTATAGATTTATTGTTATAACTGGTCCACTATAGTTTAACTATCGCAACGGCACCCGAAGTGTAGTTTTAGTGTAAGATATCTACGGGTGTGGTTAGAAAGAGTGATGTATTCTTGTTTCAATGTAAATAGAATGATAGGATAATACAGTGGAGTTTACCTCCACAAGAGATTTGAGGTGCCTGATATGATCAGCCTCAGTGCTGATCAGCTCGCGAAGGACAGCCTGCCGCGTCTCATCCGTCGGCGGAATATTGCCTGTAATAGTTAAACATTATCATAAATAATTACAATAATTAAAGTTAGAATTTCTTATGAAAAGAGAATTGTGGTTGCAAAAACTCTATTTGTACCAACTACAAGATTTCCAACTGTACACTGAAACAACATTTAAATATGTAAACAGTATAAAACCATAAGGCCACGTTTAATCTCTAAATTCGTTTCAGTTTTCGGTCGATGGCGTTAAAATTTATTAAAGTTAAAATGGATTATTTATTTCACGGACTCAGAAATATGACAATTTGTATTAAAAAAATAATAGTAATACGTAATTTATGTAGTACATACGTGCATTTAAAATGTTATACGTAAATGTAGAAGAAAGATTTTTAATAGAATTCCTTATATGTGTGGATAGGCGGATAATAAAAAATGATAAGGAGCAAGTCGTTGTAGGCGGAAGATGGATTATTTTTTAAGGGTGCCTTCGGCTTGGGCAGCATTTGCATAGGTACTTTTACTGTTTGCGTCCTTTTTGGACCAAGAGTAGTTATTCTCTACATTATATTGGATAATGTTAATGACAAGTTTTCAAGTCTTCTATAACAAAGCATTCAGTGAAAAACATAGGGTAAACGCTAGAACTAGTTTTTTTTAAATCAGTTATCGCTTCTATTATGTAAAGTAAATAGTTTTAAGCAAACTATTTCTAAATAGCACTTTGATTATAAAGACAAATGGAAGATTTATATACCACCATAATGGCAGAAATACCCTATTTTTATACAAGCACTGCCTGTGCATCATATCTAAACCTGCGAATATCGTTGTGGAAGATATTAAGTATACAAACAAGCCTATGTCTTCATTTGATCGATGAGAAATTAAATTGAATATCGACGATCAAAATAATATAATATGGTACCATAGGCGCCGCTCTGCTGGTTGAGTTTTTGGTCCTGAGGGAGAGGTAAGTACCATTAAATGGTCTCACTTATACGAAGCAGATATCAGTCTATTTTATATTTACCGATTCTTGAGACTTTTAGTAATATTTAACATACACGTTACTAGAGTTTTGTATTTAAAATTAATCGAATACTAGAATAAAATTTTGTAAATTCCTTTTTTTTATGAAAACGAAGGCTTTATCAAATCTTACAACTTGTAATCAATCAACTTAATTTTGTTAATCGTCTTAAAATTTGACCCAGAAAAGACCATACACAAAGAAAAGGCACTTAAGCCCCAAATTGTGGAATTCCATCAAATTAATAACTCAAAGTGTAGGAGATATTTCATTTTAAATGATAGCGGATTTATAATGACGCGGGCGGCTTAGTATAGCCGCCACGTGACATGGTCAGCGTTGGTCACTGATTGTAGACATTGCTAGTCACATTTAATAGCATTAAGTACTAAGAAATATTATAAATTTTGCTAATGATTTTCACGTATTCATTATTGTATGTATACTCAAGTGATAATTACTTGTGGAGAAAAAAAAAATTCTGCAGACAGTCAGCGACTTTCGCGGTGTTCGACTTTCAGAATAAATTGTCTATTTTATTTATATTTTAAAGTTGCGTCATACAAAATGTTTAAACGACTGTAACGTTTATGGTGGAACGCCACCACATTACCCGATAGTACATATCATGAAAGAGAACATACAAATGTTTAGTCTAGAAACTTTGTTTTCTTCAATAAATCCGGTAAAATGTTATTTAACGCTCACGATACAAATACATCGAAAACTTGTTATAGCTGCATTTTACTGCTAAAAAGCTCCCGTCTTTACAATTTGCTGTGCAATATTCGATCTTAACTAGTATTGGAATTTAATTCTATGAGCGATACAATTTGATGAGATATTCGACGGAACAGCCTAATAACAACATACGCACGGATACACTTCGTATTGAAGTCAAAAAGTTCACTGATTGCTCATACACCCGCCTGTAAATACCCGACACGTACTATTTGTGTTGTGAGTTTGTAAAGTCTTATAGACGTCACGTAAACCGAAATACAAATTCGTATTCAAAAAACTTTAAAGTCAAAAACATGTTTGATTTTTGTGTTCACTTACGTATACACATAGTTAAACAAACACTTTTAAATCTGTATCCTCTTGATGGTATTTGTATTTAATTTAATTCGTATGTAAAGCTTTCAAGTTGCAACTCCTGAAAAATGTCCTAAAATTACGAAATAGCATCTCAAAAGACCAAGTACTTACTAATATTACATCCATTCTAAAGGAGAACTATAATTATATATTAGTCATATCTAAAGGCCAATATACATTTTCAGTTTCAACTGAACAGTCGAACTTGACAGTTAAAATTGTAGGTCTTTCGCGCACATCTGTGTAATATGGACTGAACATAAGATCTAAACGTCTTTTTAAAATTTAATAATGACTATTTCTATGGCTTTCTATTAATTGTCATTTTAGAAAGTACTCAATAATTACGCTATTTTTCACATTATCTTCTTCTTCTATCTTGGCCTTTTCCCAGTTATTTGGGGTTGGCCTTCCTTGTCCTAAGTCTTCAGACAGCAAGTTCTTGTTCAAGACTTGTTCGTCAAGTTTTATTTCTTTTATATCCTTTACATTATCTATACATAATTTTAGTTCGCCCTGTGAAAGATGAAAAATGTAATAAATCAATGCTACTTACATCTCTCGTAATACAGCTGTATTTCATCAGGCTGTTCAGCCCAGCGCAGGTATTCCATAGCGTGCTGCGGGATGGTGATAGCTACGAAGCCATGGAGTTGGGGCACCCCGTATGTTGAGAATTCGTCGAGCTTGGCCTCCATCTCGGTGTTTGGCTAAAGTAATGCAACAAACATAAACAAATATTTTGTGTATAGTATTATAAACATAGTCTATAAACAAGCTAAGTAGGAATATAATAGTTCTCATTTACAAGATACAAGTTAAGTACAGTCGCGGAAATCCGCGGTGTACCGTTTCAAGAAAAATTGCCTTGTTCATTGCAACGAAACGAACACTAATTAGATAGCAGTGAGTGGTGCAAACTAGGGTTGTAACGGAAGCCATTTTAATGGATGCGGATGCGGAGGTGAAGGGCTTCACCTCTGCAGAAGTGGAGGTCAATAGTAAATATTGCAATTTAATAAAGAAATAAAAACTAAAACTACGTTAATTCAAAATATGGTACAGATTGGTACATAATTACAAGATACAGTTTATTATGCAAACATAAAGTGTAACGATTATAGTTAGTTGACCTAACAAGTCGGTGGCTTAAGCACTTGACTTGTAACCTACAGGTCTTGGGTTCGAATCTCGCCATGTATCAATGTGATTTTTTGAATTTTCATATGTATGTACATAATTTACCCGATGTTCTTACGGTGAAGGAAAACATCGTGATGCAAC
>DVQG01001222.1:0-11369 GCA_018231605.1 Papilio ambrax
AACTATAATAAACATCCATCCATCCATTCATCCATCTAAACTTTCACATTTATAATATAAGTAAGATGTTATTTATTGTCTAAGGTAGCTTGATCTAAACCAGAGGTTCCCAAAGTTAGGTTAAGTTTCAAAAGCATTTAATTACATTTTTAAACCGCAACTATCTGAAAAGTTCAACGAAAATTGCGACTTTCGTCACTTTAAGAACGTTTTAATAAAACGTATATTACGCACGTGTATTGTCCCTCTTTCTTCTCCTGGTCCCATAGGATCAAATTCTCTTCCTTACATGCCGCAAATTTGAAAATACGGCGTACTAGCTGGTAGGGTAGTCCCATGGGATAGGATCGCGATTTTCGTAACGAACTTCCCTCATAAATCTACGCCTTACATGATGCTTGTTTGCATAATATAAGACTTATTTAGCTTTTGTCCCACGAGCTTAACACTTACCTGTAGCTTATATTTTTCTATTCATATCACATCATGAATATAATATTCAGAACTTTTTATTACTTGAAGAATACTTGTTTCTTTCAGAATATATTAAAGTAAACTACATAAAATGTTTAGTTACAGACTGACTGCTAAGTTTGACTACAGATTAAAATTAAAACTTCTTTATTTTCATTAATTTTGTTTTGGAATAAGAGATATATCATACTAATACTAATATTATAAAAGCGAAAGTTTAGATGGACGGATGGATGTTTTTTAGAGTTTGTAGCCAAAACGGCTAAACGGATTTCGATGAAATTTGGTATATGTAGAGGATAGTGTGGAAGAAAACATAGGCTACTTACTTTTGTTTTTTTTATTTGACGCGGATGGAGTCGCAGGCGACAGTTAGTTTTAATAATAAAACTGACAACGTATTATACAATAAAATTAAAACCTGTTTTTTGTTAATAAAAAGAAAAAGTACGATCACTATATTTCACTATGCTATAATTCGTTTAAAGGCAATTTAAACGAATTATAGCACTACATATTTCAATATTTCATTGTGTAGACCATTTGGTAACTGTTTGGGAAATTTAGCAATTCCTTTACTGCCACAACTTAAGAGGATTATGACATGACAAGGGTTTCATTTGACACTAGTCTTGAAACTGACGTCATGCGTATTCACAAAGTCAGAAGCAAAACGTTGTCACGTATTTACAAACATTTGAACTAATTCTTAAGCGGCATACTTAATTTTCCTAGAATTCTGGGTAATTTTTGTATTACTTATAAGCTTATGTTATTATTTTATAACAAACTTTATATAGTTCCTATTTATATACATTCAGTGTAAATAATTTAGAATTATATGACCATTTATATTGTAAACTCTAATTGATACCAACCGCTATAACCTAGAGTACTTGTTTTAAACTTAATGTAGAAATCCCTCATCATATTGTTTTAGGATTTAACCTGTGTTTAGATCTAATGCATATCTTCTTGTAATTTAAAATACACAGTAACTGCAGACCGACTAAGCCATATAACGTCTTACAAATTATTATCCTCATCCTCAGAGTGTACATGTTACTTACCCGTTGACACAGTGCACTCCAAATACTAACATAATTTTTATTTCTACAAGATATTTATATTTTTATCCAAATAAATAAATAAATAAAAATTCTAGAACATATCGAAATATGTTCTGGAATTTTAAGATACTAACTAGTAGTATTACCGGCAAAATCTACAAATGTATAGGCTTTTGACGTTTTTCATGTCATAGCATTTGCTCAGGTGGTATATTTAGTAGTATTATTTTATTTTATCGATAGCCAGAAATTTAATTTAGTTTCAAATGAAAAACTATTGACAAACTGAAGAAATTTTTCAACGCTTAAATATTTATGTAGATAAATCAGACAGCGTTGTAAGTTAATCGTTTAAAATTATGATTACCAAAGAGACATACTCTAATAGTTTTATGTTAAACTTTTGGATGTACTACTGGAACCAAGTCAAGTATTCTCTATTCTTACTTTGAATAAATAATATCCGTAAAAGCTCCAAAACAACGATCATATTTTATCCAGGGAGCAGCCCACTCATGCCAGGACTATAAATGTGCAAATGGTACACTTCTTACCTCTAATTTGTTGATTTAAGTACTCTACGCGGTTTGTCATTACAAATGTTAACCCGCGCTTATTAAATTTTGCTAATTTAAGAATGAATTATGATAAGAACATTTAAATAACATTTAATGTGATCAGATAATAAAAAAGTTAACATTTCGCAAATTTCTCCGCGATCAGGTACTATAATTTAGAATTTTAAACCGCTGATGTACTTGTTAGCGTAACTGCAGGAAAAAATATAGAATTATTAATATAATTTACTCTCGAAATCGCAAAAATAACCACCGAGGACCCATTTAAAGGTATTATCTTGGATTTATGTCTGATACTTTGCGGAAATTACGGGTGCTCCGCAGTGCGGCAAGTTCCCAGTACCAGGACTGAATTATCTTTGCCTTGTCACCGCATTCGTTCTTATTATGAGCTTATTGCGTACGCCCCTGCTTATTACAATCATTGTTGTTCCAATAATTCAGGAAATATCTATATCTCCCGAAGAATAAAAAAAAGGAATACCCTGTGTGTTATTCCAGACTACGCTTCACGTCTTTAAAAAATCCCATCGAAATCTGTTCATCCGTTTAGACTACAAACTCTAAAATACATCCATTTATCTAAACTTTCGCATTTATAATAATAGTAAGAAGTAAGATTACAATGTTTTTGTATTTCCTTTACTAAAGCAATCATACTAATATTATAAATGCGAAAGTTTAGTAGATAGATGGATGTTTGTTAGAGTTTGTAGCCTAAACGGCTGAAAACATTTCGATGACATTTTGTAAAGATGTAGAGCATAGTCTGGTCACTTTTTTTTTAATTCCACGATGGAGTCGCGAGCGAAAGCTAGTTTCTTATTATTTTTATATACCTAACAGGTATCATTGTCAATCCTTCTCAAATAACATTGTATATCTTATCAGACTGAGTTATTGTTTCAGTGGCTTCTAAATTTAGTTTCATGTTTACTCAAGAACTGGTGAACTACGAACTATCAAATATCAGCAGCAGTTTAAGGAAGCCTTAACAGAGCCGACTTGCTCTACTAAACTAAACTTTAATAAACTCTCTTACTACATTGTCATCAGAATTGATAAATATTTCCTGGAATATCTTGAGAAGATTTTGAACGAGCTAGTAATAGAGATAAACTTCTTATAGGAGACAAATTGTTGAATCTAATTACGTAAAAATTTATTTAGTTGTTTTATACTTAAATACATTTTCATTATTAAAAGTGACCTCAACTTACAAGAGCATTTATATAATAGGAAAGGTTTATTTAATTTCGTTATCATATGAAATCATAAAATTTCAAAATGACAGAGAAGTATTTAAAAAAGAAATAATTAAAAAAAAGGGAACTCATTAATTTATGATTGCACATGGTATAAGCAACAAAAAAAGAAGAAAAAAAATATAAACTGTGCAAAAAAGAGTACGGATCAAAAGTCTGCAGATGTTGATATAAAAAAAGCCTTAATCTATTTATCTTGGTATTTGAATTCAAAATGAACACTTACATATGTATCAGAATTGTAAAAGTAAGCAAGTTAAACTGTCACGTTCTTAAGAAGTTGGAACAACTCGAGAAAGCGGAACAACGGTCTCTATGCTCGGTGCAACAAGCCCGCTTTCTAAACACAAACAAGATAAAACACGATCCGACGACCGAGTGCCACTTGACATGTTCACTCGGAACCCATGGCTGGCTGTGTTTTCTTTTTTTTAATTACGAGTAACGAATGGTCGAGATATATGCTCGACGTACCCTTCGAATATATGAACTTTTTCAAACGTATTTCACAAAGGTGAAATGTTTCCATCCCTTTTATTTGTACATCACATATGTGATTCTTATGTAAGACTGTGTTTTTAAAGAAATGATTAACAATTACGCTTACACTTATTTTTAAAGTTTAAATTGTTTGTACAAAAACTGACGTTTATAATTTCCCGACGTTTATTATTGTAACTATACTCGCATGTCAATTTATCAAAACTAGATATTTTTTACAAAAATGTAAGTAACATTATCATTTCGAATATTTAAAAAAACAATTATTATAATCTTGTCATTGCTGAGGGTGACGATGTAATAAGTAATGCATTTTGATATAAAGCTTAAGGAGAGGTCTAAGTACGCTACCGTAACTAAGCCGCATGGAACGGAAAAATATTTTGCCAATTTTCTTTAATCTCCGCTCGCGACGTTGGAAAAAGCAAGTCTAACTTAATCCGATGCACGGCGACATTGAAAAGAAAATAAACTAGATAAGAACTTAACACAAAGTAGACCAGGGCGTCGCAACATTTTCTCTGTAAAGTGCATTAAACATGTGTATTTCTGCTTAGTAGCTTAGTCGAGGCGTAACTTAGATACCAAACACTAATATTAAAACCACTTATGTATGTAAACTTTTGAATTTAACTGTCCTTCTTAATCTATGCAATCTTTTACGTTCATTATTATAGTGTAGTAAAAAAGTTGTACTGTGAAATAATAAAATATGTATAGAATTTCGATGCTAGTAATCTTTTATAATTGAAATTATCTTTTTTGTAACGTTAAGAAGAAAATCGGTGCTGTGCTCGAGTAGCGGCGCAACACTAGGTCATCGGATACACGTCCCGTCCCTATGACATCTGTCAATGTCATTCAGAAATGTTAAGGACTACCTGCTCCTCGCGACTACGTCTGCGTGAAATTAAAAAAATATGGTCTATTTTACTCATAGTAAATAACTTTTCTAACGGTGAAAGAATTTTTAAAATAAGACCACTCGTTTTTGAGTTATTTCAATACATACACAAATAAAAATCTTTCCTCTATAACATTAGTATAGATAAGCGTGCCATTCGCGTTTGCGGGAAACAGTAAACTTGAGTATTGAAGTAGATTTTCATTGTTACAATTTTATTTTAAGTTTTACCATCACATGTACAATATGTACAGTTCCGTGCAGTAATGTAGGAGAAAATTATGACATGGAATAATTTCTAACATGCAACGTTCTACGAGTATTGTTCTCAGAGGTACGGAAATGTACGTTTTCTTTTTAACATTTTTATTGCTCTATTTGCGTCAAGCTCGGCTTGTCTCCGCAACCCTCCGCTCCCTGCGGATCCCTAATTACGACCGACCACATGACTAATTGAATGAAAACATTGCATAATTAACGAAGGGAGCAATATGCGTCGCTTTTAAACGTGTGCTTGTAACTTGAAAAGGACTCGGATGTTATCGGCGTAATTATCAAATACGTTACCTTGTTTATTTGGTGTGTAAATACACTTGTAAAAAAACAGCGATATTATTAAAAAAAATCCTATTAAGTTTACCTACTAGGTAAAAAAACAGTTTAAGTAAAGCAACTAATTTCCACTTTCCCTAACAAGTCCCTAAAGTAAACCTTTACGTTTATTATACTATCTGTAAGTGTTATTTTCGTCACACAGTAAATTAAATAAAATGATAATATAGATGACATATTAACGTTGGTAATATCGGACACATTAAAGGACCCCTAAATGTAACGGATCCTTAGTGAAAATGACATCAAACTTAAGGACTAAGATATGTTAGAAAAGGCGTAGGTTTTACCTTACATATTCATTATGATAAAAACATTTATAATAATGCAGAGTTGAAAGAAATTAGAAAAAAACATAATTCTAATTTCCCTTAATTACAGCTAAAGGTAGATTCTAATAAATGAAAATATTTCTATATGGCGGTCGTTTACAAAAAGTTGTTCCTACTGCGGCAGCCCCAAAATGGGATTGCCTGTAATCATATATTTAATGGTTCCCATAATGACCTCGTAAAGTAGTTACTGCCAAGAGCTCGCTCATAAATACCGACTTATAATTTTAAAGGCTAAGATTAAAAAGAAAATGTAAAATACAGTAAATGGATTTTAAACATATAGTAGGTGTATTTAGAAATGTCTATGTCTAACTATGTCTAGTCCATTCCTACATTTTCAAGGCAATATCTATACCATTATAATAAAGCGTAAACACACACTTTTTTCTTGCCTAAGATGACAGCAGTTACAGCATATTTTTGAATATTTTTTTTAATAAATACACTTCGTCACGTTTTAGGCTATATATTTTCACGCTATTAAACTCAGGGGAAAATGAATTGAATAAAAGACTAATGCCGGAAAGGGACCATAAGCTACAAGCTGCCAACATCAAGGAAGCAAGATTGGCATGGTAAGGTAACTGGTATTTTTACATTTGCAATTGAGAATTGAAGTGTTTATAATTTCATGTAAATAAAGCGCATGGGAACAGTAGAGTATTATAAAGGTAATTTTTAAATTTTCGCCACAAAATAATGATCGGAGATTTTGTGCAATCATAATTTTGCTAGCAAGGTTATATGAATAACATCGTTTGTGCATTTACCACGCTGAGGCCGTGATTAAACAGATAATCGAGCCAGAAACATTGTGAAACGACCCGTTAATCCATTTATCCTCTAAAATTACCCTCTGTTGTCCGAGCCCATTCTGAAATCATTTTAATTGTGCTAATCAGCACAATTCGCAATTCATGTTTACTTGCGAATAAAAAATGCTTGTAATTTTGCTGAAATATGACTGGTTTTTAAATTTTAAATATTAATTAAATACATACCTATAGTGCTTTTAATAATTCCGAATTCTTAATAAATATACTAAGAAATATTTCGGAGGTAACTAAATTTGACTAGTTACTTCTTTTTTCTTTATTGTTTATTTTGCGGTCTTTCAGTATTACTCATGGGAAATTATAACTTGCTCATACTGCAGGAAAATAATTGAATAAATATTGTCGGCAGCTATAATGATCAATAGCGGTCATATTGAATTGTGTTGCTATAATGGCGACTAACCTCATTGGTTTCTTCTTTGTTATTAAGTCTGAATAATAAATGGCACTGTACTGCAATGTGTGTTTAACCCTTTATAAGTTAGAGGCGATATTTTCATCACCATGATTTCATCTTTTTTACCTTAACTTTTTCAGTGACATTCACAAAAAGTAAATACAGATTTTTAAAATAAATACTTTTTTGTACTACTTTTGAAATAAATACAAGAACTTGATTTTCTAAAAGTTTTTTGTTTGAAATACTATCAAAAATAAATGATTGTATATAATTACAGTAGAATAGGTCCGGCGCGTTAAGAGCATAGAATCTGACGGGTAGAGGAAACATATTTCCCATCATAGAAAGACATTTCACACATCAAAGAAAATGATACATTTAGATTTAGGTTTCACGAAAGGATTTCGAATTCAAATTTCGAATTATCCTATGCCGTGCTTGAGTTTACGAAACGAAAATAAATATGAATTTTCATGAACTTCATTGTGGTCACGCACAACTTTAGGCGTTTCTTTTTATTGCTCAAGAAATTCCTGTTCCTTTTATGTTAACTGGTGCTTTATCGTGTTGCATGCCAGTGAACCTTTATGTTGGGCTACGAAAACACAGTTTTAACATTTAGAATCATTTGTAATGTAAATTTCATAACTTACCGATCATTTTAATTTAGACCAAAAATATTTTAGATTCATTTATTAAGTTTTTTATATTATTAGTATTATGAAAAAAAAGAAACAATTTTTTTATTGCTGTAGCTCACCACATAAATGTCCAAGATCTGAAGGAAAATTATAATAAATCCAAATGATATCATAAAAAAGCATAATTTGTTGCACCACTTTACCTAAATTACACGTAATAATTAAAATACACGTAATAAATATTCCGTCGAGTACTGCGAACTGATTTTGTGGCCCGACATTTACAATTACTAGTGACGGGAAAGCGGTACATATTTATTTGTCAGCAAAATCGCGTTCGACCATTAGGGCTTTCCTAAGCCCTTTCCTAATCGTAAGCACGCAATAAGGACTTTTTCAGAAGTTCTTTCAAAGTCCACCAAGTATTGTAGTTGACGTCATGTTTATATTTCATACGTCTTATCAGATAATGTCCATGAATTTGTATAATTTATGCCATTTATAAAAACTGAAGATTCTTAGGGTTGGCAGTTTGATGTAAATTAACCAAAAAAAAAATTTTCTTGATGACTTTTGTTTGTTTTTAGGCAGATCAATCTTTACAGTGAGACTTACTGGTGGTTATTTCTTACCAAAAAGTAATTAGCAAATTTGTTCAGTATCGGAGAATAAATAAGTAGTGTAGAAAGTGGAGCACAATGTAGGTAACAATAAAGTAGTTTCTTTATTGTGGCGCAGGTGAACCTCGGGGGAAATTAACGATAGATTGCAACGTCAAAAACTTGATCTCATATTGTACTCGAACTCTTCCAAATATTACTGACTTGTATGGCGTTGCACGTATTAGATTAAATTTAGTAGAGTTTACGATTTTTGTGGTGAACCTACAGTAGGTAGTAGACACTTATTTAAAACTTCAAATTTATTAGAAAGGATAAAAGTTTACCTGTATATAAAGAGTACTACAGCTGCCATTTACCAAAAGTAAGATAGTAGATTATATAAAAACAATACTCATGTTTCCTTTCGTATAATTCATCAAATCTATTGATTTTATTCAAACGATTCTTTTTGTATTGTCTTGTAATATCACTTTGTCGTGAAGGAATAACATTATACTTAGGATATCGAATATCGAACGACTCGGTAACGTAAGTATGATGCTAATAGTTGCAGAAAATGTATCGTTCACGGGCTTAGAAGCTTTCCGTAAGCAGGCATTGCCATGTACTTTTTTATCGATCTTTCATGTCGCGTTAAAAGGGCTCATTTGGTTTTATTGTATAAAATGGATGGAAGTGTAATTTGCATTGAGTTGGTGGTCACGCACGTCGTGGGGAGTTTCCTTTTTTATTGTTCGCCTTTGCCTTCGTCTTTCCTTTAATGTTGTGGGTGGTGTGGACCCACCTGGGTAATAGTGAGAGCTTTAAAAGCCGGACATATCGCTTTACTCACTCTAAGTTACGTAACGTTCTACTTATATTTATGAAATTTATGAAAATTTATGAAAATCATACTGTAAGTATGTTGTATGGTGTGGCTAGAAAAATATAATCTTGTAAGCAAGTAGGTGACGACAAAATGAGACTACCGGTGCTTTAATATTTTTTAGCACCTCGAAACGAGTTTCGATAACTATAATCCAGTTCAGTTTCTTGTCGATGACACTCCCTTAGCGGATTAGGAACTATACTCCAAAGCGTACAGTAATGTCTAGTATAGTAACATTTAAAATAACATTATGTATGATGAAAAAGTTGTTAACTCTACACATCTTCAACGTTGTTACTATTAAGGAATCAATTATTTTCTTTCAATAATCAGAATGCTAATATTAAACTTTTAAAATCACAGCATAGCAATAAATCAAAGGTAAAACATAAGTCTAAAAAATTTAACAGTCGAATCGCGTGCCAGTATGAAAATAGATCTGGATATAATATTAATATTGCTCGCGTTATTCATACAAGTTGTGTTAAAACGTGTCAAGGCACCTAAGGGAGCATTATTTCAAAGAGTTCGCGAACACGGTTGTAAACCACTAACGACTGCCCGACCGCGACCGCGATAATGAATTCACTCTGCACTCAAGCCGTCTCCGCATTTGATTCTAACGAGGGACTCAAAATATTTGAATACAAACCTCAATCCAGTAGCAATTTTTAACATATACATGAATTTAATTTGCTCATTGTAACACGAATGACTGGAAAGTTAATCATTATCATATGCTAGGGCAGTGAGGTTATTAAGGTAGGAAGGTAGGCCTTATCCTACTCCCGTATGGTCGGCACTCCGGGTTTTCGTCCTCTAAATAACTCTATCATCCGTCATCTCAGTCATCACTCCCTTCTTGATGTCACCTATCAACAATCCATCCATCTCTTTCAAGGTCCACTTCTACCGGTGTACCATTGTATGTACTGGAATTACTAGAAAGTAAATATTGAAACATAACAGCGTACGTATAAGACTTATAGCCGGTTTCCCAGGTAGATTTAATCATTCGATAGTGTTTTGGTTCTTTAACAAATGCGTTTGTGAAATACGTAACTTGAGTTTTATTTCGTTGAAAATTAGGTCAACCAAACACTGATGCATCATTAGTTCATGACAAAATAAATGTAAATCCAGCATCAGATGTTTTGATTTTAAGAAAGATATATCTTTTTTTTTATATTAAAATCGAACATTAAACACTTTTAAACATTTTTGTTTGGGATTTTATTTATCTTTGTCAAGATATTTGATTCTTTCAGGTAGTGTTTTGAACAAATTTATTAACTATTTGAATTCACGTGTGTAGTAACATTAATTTCACTAATAGCAGTCACAGCCGCGGGTGAAACAATTTGCATAAAGTATTTCCTTGCTTTATAACTTGCGTCACGACATCTTTAATAACTGCTGAGGCTTTTTGCGACGTCTTTGGCAAAATAACTTGGGTGTGGAGCGTAATACTCCTGCTCGAGTTATGTTATGATTACAATGTTTGACTCGAAATTAACAAAGTTAATATATGCACGTGTTATGCGGTATTTTTTTTACTTGAGTCAGTTTTTCTACTTCCGTAGGGTCGTCGCACTAGATTTTTGTACTTCAAATTACTGTAGAATCCGTCATCTCAGTCATCACTCTCTTCTTGGCTGTATCATCTTTCATGCAATCAATTCATGTTTCTCCAAGTCTATCTCTACCATAGTCAGTTATTTTTATAGAAAGGAAAACTATGTATTAAATTTCTGTCGAAATATATCTGTGTAGGAGCTTTGTAATACTTAATTTGGTTATAATTAAAGTTATGTACATTTTGATGTGCGTAAATGAAATGAAAATGTTTGTAAAGACTAACAAAAAACGTGATCCCAATTATTTTTATAACAATGGCTTTATGTGGACCGGAATCATGGAGGTTCCCTAAAATTTGCATTACTGTTTTAGACAAAGTTTTATGTTAATTTTCTACTGATTTTTCAACAAACAATTTAACAAAAATTTCCATATTAGGAGTACTAAACAAGTAACTCTAATTTAAATCTACTAATGAATTATAGATCAATTAATTTTCTTTTTCGATTTATCGGATTTATCGGACGTCGATCGAGTGAAAGTAGGTGAGTAAAGGTTACTGTCTTAATCATGCTCTTCCAAAAACGTGAGGCCGGCTCGCGACGCCTGTATTTTTTTTTTAACATAAGGTGGCAAACGAGCAAGCGGCCACCTGAATCTGCCAAAATGGCGAAGCGACCGCTG
>DVQG01001223.1:0-11368 GCA_018231605.1 Papilio ambrax
ATTAAACTTATGGTATTGTTACATAAAAAGTAAACAGTGTTCTCGAGTGTAATTATATTTAACTAGAGTTTATTTATAGATTATATTAAATTCTGCTGTTCCTTACATTGATTTTCATGGTAAACTCTTAGGAGAACTTATTGGTGCAATATACATTTTTATTTGTCGATGTCAAGTCGGTGGGATGATCGCAGCTGACGACATAAAACGCCCCGAGGTAAGTCACTTCATTCAAACTTTCGCCAATTTTAAACAAAACTTTTGCTAAGATACAAAAGTTGATGATGTTAAGACCCTTTTGTTCGAAAATAGGGTATGTAATTGCGTCAAATAATAATCTTGTTACAAGCCTCAAGATAAACTTTACGAACACAACATAAACGACCCAAGAAGTTTGGCAAATATGACAAATCTATTTATATTTTTCAAAGAATCTTAAACTTGTACCAACAAGTAATTTTACTGTTGTAATATTTCTTTAAAAACCTTCCATAATATGAATATTTTGACGAAATATCGAATACTTACGGTTCAAAAATTATTGAATCTAAGATTCAATTAGAACATAGAAAATGTTATAAATTGAATTTTTCAAAGATAAGAAACTAGTTCTATAAAAAATCGGCAAAAAGTTTCGGCCAGCTAGCAAATTATAATGAAATAACACTTTAAAAGTGTCTGCAAGATTAGTCTGACACCCTGGACATTAATATCAGAAGGAAGCCTCAGGCTTTCGGATTAAATAAATGAAGTGAGTAATAATTAATTGGACTTTCACCCTATTTTCCGTTCGGTGACAATTAATTTCCGGCTTCGTGGAGAAAAGAAACCCTTATCACGAGCGTTTCGCGCTCTTCGTTTGGATTGAAGTGACAATTAGACCGTTACGGGATGAGAAGAAAAAAAAACACAATCGCCCTTAACTCCATTTAAGTACTCCAAGTTGAATGGGTCTGTAACTTTAACGATCTTTACTAGATTTTTTTTATCTTACAAAAATTCTGACCCAGATCTCAAATACGATGAAGGTTATATTTAAAAAGTACTTGTTTTCATTTGTTTATTCAAGTTACATCTAATTAAATGTGGAATAACTGCCGTTAACAGCTTCTGTAATTATTAACCACGTCAGACGAATACGTTTGGGTTCAAAGAAAACAAGGGATAAGAAACAACAAAACAAAAGTATATGCATAATATGTTATACTTAATGATGGTATTAAAATAAAACATTTCGCCGGAATGAGACACATATAATAAAGTAAGACGTTAGTGCCGCCTACGTTTCCGCGATCCGAACAAACGATTTGTCATATTGCGACGACATCTACGTAGGCCGCGTTCCTTCGTAATCTAGTAAAAACACAAGTCGGCCAAAATAACAAGTTCATAGTGTGAGTCATTTGTGCTTAAACAAAGCGTCAACTGCAGAGTTGCCGTTAGCAATAACTGAGATCATTTTTCATGTGGTTCATTCGAGCGGTCGAGGAGAGCTATATAATAAATCATCGTTGCCAGCATCACGACCTTATTATTTAGCCCGGCCGGCTTTAGCTGTGCATGTTATAAATTCTTTCATCTATCCTGAACAGCCATTGATCATTCGTGCCGTGTAATTACCGTAATTAAGTGATAAGCAACATTGTAGGCAAATTTATGCGACATTACTGATACTGCGTTCACGTGCCGGTGTGTGATTGTATAATTTGGTAATGTGATTGAACAATGGTTACGCGTTACGTTATAAAATGCTCTTCTAAGACTAGCTGTTTAACTATAGCGTTTTACAAATAAATGAAAGAGAGGCCAGATCCAAAAACACACCACAAGACTGAATCAAAAATCTGTTGTGAGATCAATATGATTGAAATACGAGGTATTTTGCAAAAATGAGGTTCGTTTTTATTTAATTTTTTTATGACATAAGGTGGCATACGAGCAAGCGGCCATTTGAATCCGCCGAAATGGCGAAGTGACCGCTGCTCACAGATACCCGCAATTGCAGATGTGTTGCGTACCCTAAATCGACAGAAGAGGAGACGCACATAAACAGGATATTTCCCCTTCCTGTGCATCTCCTCCGCTTTTCCCTTACATCCTCTCCTCTTAAGAAAAGTGTCGTGTGTGTATTGCATTGTGTGAGCCGTGCCGGCCCATTCGTGCTAAGATGTTAAAGCGGGCTCTACCACTGTTATTTATTCTAATTTCATTTGCTATTAAGTAATTTGTTTCGTATCATAATAAATTTTAAATCTCTTACATCTTGTACGATTCATATTTGTAAAAAGGTTAATCGATATGGTCACTTGGATCAGTTCCGATTTTTTTTAAACAATGTAGCCAGAAAACAACGATAATTAATAACGTCCCTTTAATGTTGTTAGCCCGAGATGACTTACTAAAATATATGAATGATTGATTCAATCCTGCGATCTCATGTTTCAATTATTACACGTTCATAACATAATCATAATAATTCTATAATGACAATTATTGTTGAAGATGATTTATTATATTGATGATTATTATTAATAATCACTATAATTGACTTTTTGACGTAGTCTTATATTGTGTTTAAATAATAATTACCAGAGATAAAACAACTGAAATAAACTCCAAAAAATTAAAAAATAATAAAATCAACTTCAGATCTACTTACAGTGAAAGAAATTATCAACCATTATTACTGACAACAATAAAAACTCTAAATAAATATTAAAGAGTTAAAATTATCTTAACAAAGTGTTGGCATTTGGGGAGCTGAGATTCTTCATGTAATCTGTGTTAAAATTACGTGCCGACATAAGAAATAGCAATAGGCCTTACTAAGTCTTGCCCGTGTTATTTTATTTCATCGTTCCGGAGTCAGAGTCGACCCCATTTGTCTTTGTTCTCCGTTTCCTATATTTTTGCACGCAAACTCCATTATCTAATTTAGCTTTGGCTTGATGCCAGGTCAGCACTGCTCCTTGCTTTTCTGAAAAGGAGTTTCATTTCTTTATATTAAACACCTAAAGTATAAAACTTTGAGTTACGTAAACAGTTTTATAAAACAAAAGAGGATTCGATTCAAATCGAAATATTTACGTGCCGGGATCGCTTAGTATCGCCCTAAACAATAATTCAAAATAACATCAAGATTGGAAGTGGGAATGGACGGTGAGATTTGGCTCGCCCCTCGGAAGCTCCTCAAACGAATAGGCAATATCAGCCGGCTTTACATGATTGAGATGCATCATAAATTATAATAGAACAAAATAGGCACTTTTCTTTCGAGCGTATTACAGTCACGTACTGCTTTCCGTTCTGTTACCGCCACAATTACCGAATACACGCATTACGTGCTTACATACGGCCTCACACTGAGTTCGCTTGTTTAATTGTTTATAGGCAGAACGCTGGATTACCCCGCGAATAAAACGTGGTTAAATAACAACGAGCAAAGTGCGGCGATATTATATTTATTAGAATGTTATGAATTCACATTTACGAGATTATTAATGCTAACTGCTTTAGAATTCAACTTCATTCCTCTATCTGATTATACATTTATATTATGTTGGTGATTATTTTTACTAACAAATTGTATGGTGAAAATAAATAGTTATGAAACATCACTCGTATTTTATTAATAACCATAGCGTCGGTCTTTCATCCTTACTTGAAAGGAATACCTACGAAGCTGTTTTATCAGGCGTAAAATAAGTTAATTAATTTGCGAAATGGCTCATCGAAAGTTGTTTTAATCCCCAGGGGAGTCTTTAGAAACGGAGTTTTATTCAAATCTGCATTCGAAGCGGGCGCCACGGTTGAGCTGCACGTTAAAATGGCGCCTTGATCCGGCCACCCTCAATACTTATTGTAGTAATGCTAATCTACAGCTTTTACTTCATAATTAGCATTCGAAATCTTTTTAAATTTCATCTAAAGCTATTTCTATATTTTAACAGAATCCCAGTAAAGTTAGCTGATTATTGAACGACTTTATTCAAACAAAATTAAACTTACGATCTCTCGTCTCTTCCACTTGCTTCACTGTTCACTTTAGCTTTATTAGTTGACCAACCGTAGTTACTTTTTATAAGACATCGGACCTCAGTTGGACCCTACTGGATTATTTTAGTAGTTTTTAATAGCAAAATAATTAAGGTCTTAGCATCATTATTAATTGTTAATAAATCTAGCCAAACTCCTTAAAATCAAATATGTACATTTGCATTGTGGAAGCATTCTTTGACAGTGACTTTTATTTGTTTAATTAAATGTATCTATAATGAAAGTAAATATACATGTTAAGGATGGCTCAGGGTAAGATGTTTTAATTAAATCTAAGACTTTGCGATAAATAACTGTTGCGGGGCAACCCGGCACTAATTGCTAGTGTATTTAATCCGGTAAAATACTGTGGGCGCTGATTTCCATAAGCTTCAATTGTTTGTGCTTTATACCTGACTGATTTAGTTGCGACCATTCTGTTCATGTTTATCTTTATATAACTTACACATACATTACACGTTCATGTTGAGTTTCCACTGTTGAAACATGAGCAAAAAATATCATAATATTTTTAGAGGTCTTTTAACAATGGAAACTGACAGCATCAGAACAAAAGAGCATAAAATTTAAATGTTTTGACGTCATTCAGGAAACAAAATGTGCTTTGTATTTTATAGTCCCCAAAACCACATTCTTTGAGAGTTAGGGGACAAAATGTGAAATAACCCTCTTGTTCAATAATATAAATTCTAAGAAATTGCAATAAAATTAATGATCCGTAAGAAAAACGTAGCGCGAACATACTTGAGGCCTTGTAGTGAACGAGGGGAGCCTTTTAACTCTTTTTCCTCTCAACATTGTTACCTCCGCAAACGGGCGCCGCGTCGTGAGTGGCGTACACAATCTTTCCTTTAAATTCCAAAATGAACAGCATTGTTTTTGTGTCCTTTTTCGTATATTTGTGATTTATATTAATTTCTTGTATCGTTATTCAAATGTGTAATTACTTGTTTTACGTATCCGCTACCAGTCATGTACTACTTTAAATAAAATAGTATTGTAAGCATAAATTTAACTAAGTTGTATTTTTTCTTTTAATCTTGACTAACTTATGGTCGGTTTCCCAGTACCATTTAACCATTCGATAGTGTTTTTTTCAATATCTCTATGAAATGCGTTTACGAACTACGTACCTTAGTTTTACAACATCCAAACTTGTCAACCTAACACTAATTAAACATCTATATCTATAAATCTATACTAATATTATATATAAAGCGTAAACACACACTACTTTGTGGCGTAAGATCACAGCAATTACAGCATATTTTGGAATGATCCTTTTTTTATTAAAAAAACCTAACACTTACGTCACGCTTTAGGCTGTATATTTTCACGCTATTAAACTTAAGGGGTAAATTGATGGATAAAGCCCTAATGTGGGAAAGGGACCATAAGTTACAAGCTGTCAAAATTAAGGAAGCAAAGTTGTTATGGTATCGGTAATATTAATATTTGCAATTAAGAATTTGACAAATGTAAACAATAAAATAAAGTTTTTATAATTCCATACGGATGATGCCGCATGGGAACAGCTAGTTGAGTTATAATAAAATAGATGGTGAGGTGACATCAGCAACCCGGCATTAGACTTTTAATTCTTGATTGACAATGTTGTGTTAATTACTCATTAAAATGGAGTTAAGACTCTTGTACCTTATTTGAAAATGTTATATATTTGTGATTTTAGACATGATAACTAATGAAAATAATAAGGTTAAGTATTTCCTTTGATCTTGTTTGTGGGCACAAAAATTGAGTAATGATTTGTTTCGTCTTGAAATGTTGGAACCCGAAATTAATTAAGGGAGACACAATCCAATATATCTAGAATCATATTTATACGCCGTAATATCCTTCGCTTATACGTAACAATTAGTTCGATATCTGTATTTATTTTAGTCTTAACAAGAAACAATTTACTATAGATACTCTCAAAAAAATAATCTTATTTGGAACTTAACATTGAAACTATATTATTACATAAATAGATACTAGCTTTTGTCCGCGACTCCTTCCGCGTGGAATTAAAATTAAGAATAATAGTATATAATAGACTATCCTTTACATCTGTACCAAATATTATTGAAATCCGTTCAGATGTTTAGGCTACAAACATCCATCCATCCATTTAAACTTTCGCATTTACAATATTAGTAAGAAATAAGTTTGTAAAGCAACGTGATGCAGATTTGGTTCTAGGTTTAAATAAACAGTTTATAAAGTAGCAGAAGTTTGTAACAAAGCGAAATTATCCCGAGTCTAGACAACCTTCTGTTTTACAAAGTTATTTTTGACGAGCAGTCAAAATGTGGAAGTCGACCATCCGTTCCGGTCTCTCATACAAACAGAAGTTGGCTTAGTCTATTTTAGTTCACGCTATTGTTGTTCGCGATCCTTCATTTTGTAGAATAAGCATTTTCTTAGTTACTTCAATTATACTTGTGGTTGAAAACTGCAGTTTACTATTCAATATGAGAATAAGTATGTTTGTCGCTCTGAAATTAACGATTAAATAAACGATAATGTAAATGTCATATACTCAAGTTAATATAATGCATCACCATAATTTGACTAAAAAGCTTTTTCCCGAGGAAGTATATTTTTTATTCAACCAACACAGTGACACTAAGCCTAATTCTCTGTCGCCGCCGAACGTGCCGTGCCACCTTCTAATTTACATTTTGTTTACAAATTGCTCAAATGCAAACCGAAAATAAAATTTCTATTTCGCACATGTACTGGTTTTTATTCCACCACTCTTTGTTTAAATAGGAAATGTTTTATTTTTCTATCGAACATTAATTCTACAAATTCGAGATAAAAACATTTTTTGATTAGTCTGTTACATGAATTTTGCCAATCTTGATTTGTGATCAAATGTCAATTTTTTGGATAACGTTATCTTCATAGATCCATTATTACTGTTATAGTAGGCGTAGGATATCATAGTAGGTGATGTCAAAATAGACTCAATCGCGTAGTACGACAAATATATCTAGACCAGGCAAAGTTAAAACTAAAGGTCTTGTCGTAACTTGTCTTAAGTGTCACTTTACGTGCCCATTATTTGTATTTCTTCTGACCCACTCTCATTAGGATAGATAAGTTTGTTGGAATATAACGACATAAAATACAATGTTTCGGAATCCGAATATTCTATTGAATCCGTAGTTCGCTTAGAAATAGAACAATATGCTTTCTCTTTACTCTTGTATTGTTCTTGATTTATTTCATATTCATTACATACATACATACATAAACTTACTAAACCAAAGTATACCTAATTATAATTTTAATTAAGCTAAAATTGTTAATTTGGTTTAAACGTATCTAGGTAAAGGTAAGGTTATATGAAAATACACATAGATTGAGTGGAGTCGTACATATAGCTCGTTGCGGTGAGCCGCACCGTCTCCGCGCTCACTGTGGGCACGAGCATCTCGACGTGAGTGCAAAACAGATTTACGTAGCTTGTTAGTGTTCGGTGAGATATAAACGGTGTCTGAATGAGAGGGTGACTGCCATTATTACGTTTGGATGTAAACCGCACTTGTGAATAGCCTTTAATGGTCGTGCAAAACTGAAGAACATTATTTATGAAAATTTTGTGATTACATCTTTAGTATCCATGTCGACCATATGAGTACGTCACTATTGAAAAACTCTAGTATAAGTAATATCAATGATTAAGAAATTTTTGCAGGTTTTTCCATTTTCCTTTATAGAAGGAACCTGACTGACCAACGGACCTCTACATTACAAGGCCAGTACTTTGCCTACTGCGCCATTGACGTCCCTTGTCTCGTAGCACATGTAAACTTTTTCATTTTTTATAGACTTAAAAACTTAGATATTAATAATACCGAGACGAAGTTCATTGCAGTAAAACGGGAACGTATGCACACTGTGTGAATTTATAAGTTATAAACTTGATATTTCTTCAAGTCAAGAACTTTTGTTAGCTTGGTAGTTATAAAGTTTTCTTTGACATTGTTATAATATAACATATTATAACACTATGTATTGATTAAATTATTATTTTATAAATTATTTTAACCACTAAATTATTTTTTTAAATGAACGACTATCAGATACACTTATAAATTTACTTTTTTAAATTTATTTATAATAATAAACTTTACCGCTATTACCTTCCTAGTATTTTTTATTAACATTTATCAAGGACAAATTGGTGTTCTCACCTAATATTTTATACTAACAATTCTCTTCCAATTTTTGTTACATATAAAACAAAATTGTTAAGGTTTAACGCTACATTGGTTCTGTTTCAAACACAAAGGTGCAGTTTCTGCATATCCTTGGTATATAAATAAACCTCCAACTCACAAAGGCAAATAACAGACACACAGAATATATTTACACGTACAACTCTACGCATGCACGAAGTTGATGAGATGTATTTATGACAAGTACACTAATTTCCTAACTGTACCTAGCTTTTACCAATTAACTAGTCTGTTTTGTTTCTTTCCCTTATGACATAAAACTTCACAGTTCTCCAAATAGTTGGTGTGGTTTGATCGACTAATAATATTAAAAAAAAATCTGTCTATAGTTATTATCTATATCAATGTTAAATGCAAAAGTTTCGATGGATCGTTAAATGTTTGTTGAATATTTTAAAAATTAAATTTGTCACAGATTTAGAACATAGTTTAGAAGAACACGTTACTTTTGTAACATGTTAACACGTTACTTTTGTAACATGTTCTCCACCGTAATACTGCTGTTGTTAATAAATTGTGTAATTTTATTTTAATTTAGTAATATAATGCTTCAACGAAAACAAGCTTACGTTTAACGCTGTATACAATTACTTTATTAGTTTATTTGTAGATTTTCAACCATTTGATCTATAAATCATTTGTTTTGTTGAATTTCGTTTCAAAGGTAAACACAAACATTGAGATAATATTACGTAGACGCAATTATACGACCAATTATTCTGTTCATTGAGACTCTTAATTAAATTAAATCGTTTTCGTTGGGTTGTTAATTGAAATGCGGTAATAACGAGACAGTTTGTTTCTGTCTTGTTATTTCAATTTTAATTAACGTTAATGGTTTTATAACAAATTGATTTATAGGAAATTCCTAGGATATTTGATTAGTGATTGGCAGTTTCGTATTGCGATACTAAGAATTGCCACTTTTTAAATAATTTGTAATGTTGCTCGCTAAGTTTCAAATATTCGAGTTTTATAAACGTAACACTCTATAGCATCAAAAAACATTAATTTACAATTGCACAATAGCACTTATATTATATTTATCTTCCAGATCAAACAATAGTTTTTTCAGAAAACAGTCATATGATTTCTAATAACAAAGATACGATTATTCAAGTCAGTATAATGTTCGTAAGTTAATAAGTTGATGTCAACACACTGGCCTCTTTGAAATGGTAATAACGCTTCATTCCTGTGGCGCGGAAACCTAGAACTTGAACAAAGACAAAACACAACTTGCCAAATCTGGCAAGCGTGGGAGTTATGATAATTGTAGTCTATGATTTATGGAAATGTTAAATACATAAATACTGTCTATAATCAACGAACCATTGTAAGGAAATCTTTTGAACATTACAATCATTAATTTCATCATTCAATCAATGTTTTCTTAGCCGTATTACCGAATCAGTGTGAATAGAAGTGGCAAACCTAGAGAATGGAGACGTGAGTTAATCATCATTTGTTTCATACATCTATCCATAATGTTGTTTCATCTAGAATATTTTAAATATCATGACATTTCATTTACGTGAATCACAAAAAAATTCATCATATCTTAATGCCGTTTAAAAGTGTTATTTAATAAATAAATTATCTGAAGATAAGCTTTAATAAATTTAAGAAACAATTAGCGAACGCCGTACTAATTAGCCTCATATTGCATAGTTGAGTGTTCGTCGGAAATTGGACCGCCTAAGAAAATGAGAGATTTCTTAATGAATTGTATTATACTTTATTTACATTACTAAAAATCTAAAAGCACTACCTAATATTACTGGGTATTTAAATGAGTTTTATTAGTTTGTTGTAAAAATTTAAATACTCCATTATTAATTTGATAGTATTTAACGGAAAGAATGCCACATTTGAGTTTAATTATTTAATTAATAATTATTCTAAGTACAAAAGTATGTTAAAGGACATACGTAGTTTATGAAATGTTTATAAAATGTTATTTTATGTTGTTCACAGAGTGAATAATAAGTTAAAGGAAAATAGAGGCAGAAAATATTCGCCAACAATATATGAGAGATACGTGCTTCCGTATAAAAGTAGCGATTGTTGGGCAAATCGAATTTACGTTGAACAAGTGCAGAGTGCAACGCTAGCAAGCGGCTCCTACACGCTATGTGGATGCTTTAACAAGAGCCTAGATGAGATTCGACCGCTACTTTACATAAGTATCTAAACAAACAAAAGCATTACTGTTTCATTTTTATATGAAATAAGGTGGCACACGAGTAATCGACCAGATATTTCTAGATTTGTCAAATGGATGGGGTAACGAAAGAGTAAACAGAAGAAGCATTTTTCACTTACTTATATCGCTATCCCGTAAATTTTTCTTTTCATTATTTAAACCAATAGCTTAGTTATTTGCTATACCGATCTGTGTAAGCCCGCTCAATCCCACAGAATCAAACACGGCAATATAGGGTCATTGCTTGGACAACGGCTTGTTACAAGGAGGGAGATACTCTCTTATAAATTTATTACCATGTTGGTACACGTCGTTACTGTCGTACAATGCCTATTCCAACATATATTGAAACGGTTCTGTTACCGAACAGAATAAATTCTTTGTTAATTCAGAGTTTCATTATATACCTATGTTGGTAATAGTATTTGCGCTGTTATTATAGAATATATTATAATAGTTAAAATAATTTTAATTTATCAAACACAAGAATACGATGTCTTATATAGATAAGGATATAGGATAGCCTAATATTATAAAGAGGCAAGATTTTCATTTTTGTACGTATTTGAGTCACGTAACAACTAGCGCCCAAATTTTAAATATGATTTCACATAGAAAGGTCTACGAGTAACATAGGCTATATTTTTTTTATTATTTTTTAATTTCACGCGAAAGTCGCAAGTATCAGCTAGTTAGTAAGAGACATTATTTTTACGGTTATTCGTATCAACGCGCTCTTTTTAAGCTTCTTAACATTCTTACGATGAAGGAAAACATCGTGATGCAACCTGCACATATTGACAAAGAAATTCAAAGATATGTGTGAAGTCAACCAACCCGCACTTGGCCAGCGTGG
>DVQG01001224.1:0-11367 GCA_018231605.1 Papilio ambrax
TTTTTATCCAAAATATTTACCCCCTAAGTTTAATGGCGTTAAAATATATAGTCTATAGCATGACGCAAGTGCAGGCCTTTTTATTTAAAAGATAATTATTCAAACATATGCTGTAATTGCTGACATCTTAGAAACGAAGAAGTGTGTGTTTACGCTTTATTATAATAAGTATAGACAACTCGGCCTGTTTACCTAATCTGGAATAAAAAGCGAGTATGTGAACTTATGAAAATTAAACTTTCAGACAAACGAACTTGTATGTAAAGATATTATGTTAAATAAAATCTAAGTTAATTTATTGACGATCATTTTCCAAGAAAAGTAATCAGCATTACTTTTTTATGATGACATGGAAGAATTTTCGTTGTATATTCTTTTGAAACGATTCGACATTTCTCACGCGGACAAGGGAACCCCTGCGTTGCGTCGACTAGGGGGACTATTCCGGATATAATATAAGCTAAGGTTTTCCGTCTATTTATTGGTCATACATAATCGAGTTTATTCTGTTTAACAACTATTCGGAATTTGTAAAGCGAAAGCCATTTAATACAACTCCTGTTAGTTATATTACAATTGTTTAGTTTTCTTTTACTTTTATGCAACCTTTTTAATTGGCAAATTAATATGAAAGAATCTTCTTTGTTATGTTATTCCTAAATCTATATATTGTTGTATCGTAATTATAATAAAATATCTAATAAAATGATTAACTACTTCAATTCTACCTGCACGGAAATACATATGGTCATTACTAAAAATACTAAATTGATACCATCCTTCCATCTTTCAAGGAGCGGAAATTAAATTAAAACATTTTATTGCCAATAAAAATGAGTATAAGTGTCAAGAAATTTACAAATTTATGTACCCACTAACTTTATCCCTTTGATTATACGCCTTAACACTAATGTTACATTTATGTTCTTGCACAAACTTAATAAAGCTTTAAGGTTGTCATTATTTTATTTTTCTCTAATTTATCAATTTTATTAAAACAAAAATACCTGTAAATTGACAACCCTGATTAAGTTCCAAGCTATATGTTTCCCTGATAAAGGTAAGGATAATTGAGCCAATCGACGTGGCACATCCACTAAGTGGAATTCCCCTTATCCCCGGCAAAGTCCGCGAGGCACGGCATCACATTTATATGCCTCCGTGATACATCACTTCACATTCATTGTGATACACGTTACGTATTGATAAATAATCATGAGTAGTGATACTAATGAACGGACATTGGCCATATGTCTCGGAGTGCCCTATAATTTTCAAATGCAACATTATTTAACACTGAATAAAAAATACAGAAGAAATAAGGTAGGAGACCGCTGGAAGAAAACGAATCACATGGTTTTAAATCCATGATGTAAAGGAAACCTAAGTGAATATTATGGCCTTACCTTCGTTAAAGCATTGGTTTTAAGATCCTAACAGATGGCAACTTAATTATTCTATGAGATTTTTCAACACCACAGAAACAAGCCCCCGCTATTTTAGCATCTTTCAGTCATTGCTGTCGTTTGGTTTCAAAAAAATCAGTAATCATTGCACAATTTTGTCATATAGAATACCATAGGTTGTGAGCTCTGAATGCGTGGCCGCGCTGCGTCATGTGTCATGTCAACGCGAGTGTGGAAACTGGCGCCAAACGATCCCCGCCCGCCCCGCCATCTAACTCCGACGCCATATTTCAATCGCCGAATTGACACATTGCTCTTTCGAAACCATAAACTTTCACACTGAAACTTTAACCTGAGTTATTTACCTACGACGTTTGCCGCGAAACAGATAGCGAGCGATTTGACGAGTGAAAACTTATAGATAGGTCGCTGCGAACGGTGTTCGAAGTTTTCACATAAATTGGCGGTCATTCGAGGCGAATATGCCGACTGCGGGAGTAACAAATATGCCAAGTTGGACTGTTATAACGGCGATATGTAAGTTTTGTGATACTACGCCATTAAGTTTATGGAAACGACGGCCGAGATTACATCGCACTTTCCGAAAGCTTTATGTAATTCCTCTCCGAACTGTCGTGGCCGATGGATATCGAGCTGCGACTGTCCGAGCGCTGATATATCTCGGCGATTAATCATACCGAGTTTTATTGGGGCGGTGAAATTTGTTGAAAACGTTCAAAGACGTCGCCGTGATAAATTCAAACGGGAGCCGTCAAACGGAGCCTAATTGTGATATAATTAGGGCAGAGCACGCGCAAGCGGCGAGCGACAATGAAGCGTTAAAATGATTAATTTTTCCGTTGCCGAAGACGTCCGCGAATGCGTCGGCCCAACGATTAATCTCGCCCTTTGCGATCACACGCGCGCCATTGTGCCCTCGCGCGGTATTTTTTCTGTTTTATACCGAAACCATTAACAGTGTGCCGCGTCTGCTAGTTGCTCCGGTGGTCCTCCCGCCGCACCGCCTATTGAAGGATTGAAAAGGTGTTTTCGTTCTCCAAGAAAAATAGAGCACCCTCCGATTTTTAAAAACCATTTTCTCTTACATCACTTAGACTTCGATAGTTATTAAGACGGTCTGAAATGTTTTAATTCCGCCTCGTCATTTCATCACAATAGACGAATAAAGCAAGTTTTGAAACAGTCATCCTCTATTCATTGGAATCGAAGGAAAGGGCGGAGTGGATGCTGTTGCATTGTGTGCAGTATGAGCAGTTTTAAGATTGAACATTTGCAATACGAGGGGCTAAATTACTTTAGGAATCAAAAAATGTTAATACGCAATTGTGATAAATTACGATTGCGTCTTGCATTACCACCTGAAATGTATTTATTAGCTGATGTAAATAGTCGCGAGTCAATTATAGAACAGCCTTAATATATTTGTAATGGAAAAAACCTTAAACTAAGTCATGTGTCTCATTATAAATTGGCATGAATGAATTTTAAAAATACGCTTTTCTCTTGAGGTTTCACTCGAATTTGGCAAGCGGACCTACGGTGATGCATCCTCGATTTTCGGAGATAAAAAAGGAGTGGATGTTCTTAATGTTATCTCGTTTTCATCATAAACCGCGGAGTATTGGCACATCGTGAAACATCTTAGGCGGGGTCAAGAGCGGCGGTGGTCGGATTTAGATCTGGGCAGTCGCCAACTGTTGAACTGTTCCTGTTAGCCCCTGCCTGCCAACGCAGATAAAATGTAACGTTTTATTGGTCGCGCAATTAGCGGGACTTAACTTGATGTGAGAGGATTAAACTTATTTCAGTGCAACTATTTTCTGGTATAGCAATTTGGCATGCACATACATGTGTTTCAATTGAAATGTATCTTTTATGTTCGACATTTTACAGAATTATCGAAGCGCTTAACAATTTTTTTTACAAAATGTCACATGATGGTGCTATACAATTTCTCTATCAACAAATCAGAATGAAAGCTGTCAACAGTTTTTAGCCAGTATTTTTTTTTCCTTAGTACAATCATCCACTGCTTAAATCTTAAGTTTCCTTTCCTTCGAGAATTCCAATTCAATTCTTGTAACTCTGCAATCTATAGATTAACACCATATTTATTAGAATAACTACATATGTCAGAGTTAATTAGAAAAAGCCATCAAACTGCAATAGTCTGATAGAACATAAGTTACTTTTCTTGATATTGGATTAATAGCAAAGGAAACGATTGTCCACGTTTATGAGGCAATCAAAAGCTTGGCAAAGACCTGATGTTTATTTCTATAACGATCGAAAATAAAATGGCATATTTCTATTCAAACGTAATTTCGAAACGATTACGACCTCGCTATCCAAAAAATTGAATATATTTAAAATGTTCACTATACACTGTTTTTCCTTGATTCTAAGTTGCTGAATAGTCTGCAACTTGAAGAGCTGAGAGACTGCAGTTAGTATTAAAAATAGATGAAGGAAATTTAGCAAACGATCCAAATTAAGAAACTAACTACATTTCTCGTGGTTTCCTAGATTTTCAAGGCGGACACAATGTCTTAACAATTGGCTGTTTATTTTTTTTAATACAAAAATTGAAAGCAACTTAAGAATGTATAAAAAAAAGGAAGTTCTATTATAGTAAAATGTGTTACATATTTTTTTTGTTATCGAAAAGACATTGGTGTTTTATTGATAAGGAAAAACCTTACAGCAAAGATACACGAGACTCGATAAGAATGTTTATATCAAATGAAGATTTAATTTAGAGGTCTTTCCTATAATTTTATTAATTAACATGAATAGCGTTTACTATACGTTGGTTAGTAATTAACTTGTATATCTAATCTAGTAACTTTTGGTATCAGAGACAAATCTTCCAAAAAATACTAAAAGTGCCTGTCCTTCAGGAATATTGGCAAAATGATATTTATCCTCACTAAAACTAACTCGATTGCCATCTTCAAGTGCTATTGCGAGGATCCGAAAAGGTTCAAACCTAATTCACTAACCTAACTTCCTAGCAACAAGTAAATCAATGTACTTGAATACGTTTTATAATGCTATCAATATAATTCCAGGAGTATTCCATCATAAACATCTTTCGCCATGATCTCTGAACGTGTCAGAATCGATAACCTGTACAGTAATCGATTTGATAAGAGTTATTAGCTTAATTGGTTCACGATTGATAGGTATAATTATTAAGATAAAATGACTGCAATGCTGAGATAAAGAAAACCAGTCACAACGATACAGTACCTAGAATAAAAAAAAAATAGATGTGTAATGGTGAAACGTAAAAAAACTAATGTATATCATCAAAGAATATCGGTTAAAGTTATAAGAGGCATATAAATCGTTCCAGTATTAAGTAACATGTGAAGACAACTGTACGATAAAATAGTGGAGGGAATATTGTAATATAAGATTTTTTCCCGTTGGCATAAGATTTCAAGTGGGCGACTATTTTGCGTACATCTTACACCTCAGTGAAAGACATTAGTCGGAACATTACCGTGATTTATACGATACCCACATATAAATCCACAGGAATCTGGAATGTAACACACCCTCACGAATTTTTTGTTCTTTTTTCTGTAATGAATGAATCTTTTAGCCTAGTCTAAGTAGATATTTACGTTAGTGGTGTAACACAAAAAGATTACTGATCGGATATAAGAATGGAATTTACGTAAGTGCGTATTAAAATAACCTAACCAAATAGTGTTTAGTAAAATAAAGATTGAAAAAGTGTGATACCAAAGACCATCGCTAATTCACGATTAAATTGACTATGGACATCATGTAAAGGCAAAAATATTGATTAATGAAGAGTAATCAAGTACTGTGTATGCGTACTTCGTATTTTAAAAAGATACAAGTACCTTTTTAGGTATGATAGACGAACCCAGTGAGCACAAATTTGTAAGCAAACGGCAGACAGGTGAGCCACGAAGTAACACCTAATGTTGTATTCAAATCATTCCGTCACTGGATTTCGACCTCGGCTCAATCAAATTACTAAAATTTCGATGTTTTATTAAGTTAAACTTTACCGCGGCGTGTCTAAGTGAATTTATTTGTACTTAGTTATCGGCTCTTTGGAGTAATTTCAGTAACGTTTCGTTGAGTTGAATAATTAAATTTGTCAGACGTTTGACGCGACGTCGGATTTTCTTCCACAATTTTCGGCGACATCACGCGCTGCTTCCCTTCTCGTCCCCTCACCATTGTGATCGTCATTCCCCAATTTGAATTATTTATTGTTTGATTTTACACCTCCAGATTATCCGAATTGTTTCGGCTTTTCATTTCTATTTGTGTAATGGAGTTAAATTGTTTAATTATACAGCCATTGTCAATCAAATTGTTGACGTAAAACTTTGATATCGCGTACATAGTAGTACACGTACCTATTCATAACCTTAAACACGATTCTATTACTATCCGCTTGAGAAAGAACTAAAACATAGATATTCATTGTGAATTTTAAGTGCTAAGCGGGTAAATTGTATAATATTTTCTTGAGTGTCAACATTTTTAAAGCGTCACAGTTTAGAAATACAGTTAGATAAAATTGATATCGTATCTCGTTTATGGCACATTAAAATGCATTTCCGATATCCGGATTGCATTTAGCGTGAACTACGTATGCCGCCTCGTCTGAATTATTCATCTCTCATTCGACCAGTTCATTGCTTCGATCACATTCACGTTTAAGTAAAACATCAGAAAAAATCTATGTCGAAGGTGGTTAGTAAATGAATCTCTCACCCGAGATTTCTGTTTCATCTCTTCTAAAAAAAATTTTATGTACGTGAGTTCGTAGATTTCATTAAACTTACATATTAGTTTCTTTTGATATCTATATGCAGTACAGTGTTACAATATTGTTTTACGGCTGAACGAATTTCGATGAAATTGGTACAAGTAGAGGATAGTCTGGAAGAACGCATAGGGAAGAATACACTTATTTTTTTTTTATCAATCGAGTCCCGATTTAAAAAAAAAGTATTTTTTTTTAAATCTTGCGATTTAGTAAAATCATAATTGATGAATATGTTTTGAACAAAATTTGCGTTTAAATAAAATAACACTTTTTATACACAGCAACCATTCAATTCTCACCGTTAAATGGAAACAAACCGACAACCATAAAGAAAGGAATTACAAGACATTCGGATTGCGTAACGCACCCGTGGAAATTCGACAAAATTTAAGTCGTTGGAGCATTAAAGGGGACGGCGGTATAGACGGTTAATTCACCCCATAAGGGTCGCACTGGCGCCGGCAATCCTGCCGTACACAAATTTCTAAGTACGATGTCTTGCCGCGTTTGTCGCTCCTCACCCAACTACAACTTTTATAAAATGTTACTTCGTTCTAACTCCTGCTATTAAAGAATGCATTTGACTTTGAGTTTTGTCAGTTCGACAGTTAAATTTTATTGTTAGATAATTTCCGTCACAAAAGCAATTTTCAATAACATTTTGTATCATAAATTATAGATATCTTCTAAACACAGTTTTAAGATTTATAAAAATGTAAGACAGATAACTAAACTGCAGTAAATTATCACAAAACGCAGATTGTAAGAAAGTAACAGAAAAAATTTTGACCTATTATTGCTCACACTAGTCACCCAAAATTTGATTCTACTACGCAAGTGGGCAACTTTTTACATAGGTCAAAAATTGTGTTTGTACATTTATACTACCCAAAGTAATAAAAACGTCTTAATTTAACCAATTCCTAGATAGTCACTAAGTTGGTTAATTGATAAATACAAAGAGTTCAAATATGGTTTTATCAATCGAACTATTGTCAATCGTACTATTGTCAATCGTAATCCGTTAAGGTTAAAAAAAAAACCACGCGCCGTCATTAAACTACACATTAATGTAATACTTACCAATTCCAGTGTTCTCCGCAGTTAATTGCATTCTTGGCAATAATTCGGAGTCGTTGGTTCAGTAATGAAGAAAGCCGCGTTGAGGTCTGGCGACAGATCCATCAGGATGTCGACGGGACATTTGTCGCAGCGATTTCACGCTTGATATATCGTGCAACTTGTCTACATTCGGAAAATTTATCTCTATATCCTGATACATGTTGTATTTTAGGCGAATTATCTCGATGTATACTTTTTTAACTATAATTTGTCCCATGTAAGTTTAAATATAGGAGCTGATTTTAATTAAATTATAGTAGTAAAGTGATTTAAAAATTCGTATGAAATAAATAAAAAAAAAAATTGATTGAAAATTTTAAATTGATGTTTATGCAGTTACGCATCTTGAACACAAACATATAATGAATGACATGTTTATTTACAAAACGTATTTAAATGAGTATACGAAAATATTATAATAACGTTGTTTTAAAATGAACAAAGCCAACACATACAAGTTCACATTAAAAACAGCAGCCGACGGAACGTAAAATTTCCATTGGAAAAGAGGACATTGAATAAGTAATGTGATGATAAGTCGCATCAGGACGTCTCCGTGTTAACGCGACTTGAGAAACGTTCAATTTTACAAGATTCGCGTGACACTCAATATTTTTTTTTTCATGATTTATGTAAACCTGGATAGATCTATTCATAATTTATGCATCTCAATTCTTGGCCATGTTTCGGATAGACTTATAAAGAATTTCTGTTCAACAGAACACTTCTTTCGATAATCTTGACATAAAAACCAGGAACCTAATTTTTTGTCTTCTAAATCAATGTATAGTTCGTCTTTATTCGTCTCTCCCTATTTATTCACCTTACCTTTCACGATACCTGTAATTGTTTTAATACTTGGGTTTTCTGTTCTATGTTAATAATTAAAGTACTTCTTGTCTGATGTGATACTTCATCGTAATATATTCAATTTATATTCAAGCAATCGTATTTAATTGTTATAATTTAGGCATTTTCTCTTGTCGGGTGATTGAAATAATTTCATGAGTAATATAATCACCACATATTTTTATTTAGTCTTTATTGAAGTGTCATTTCTCAGAGGGCGCGGTGAAATTATTTATGGAGTCTTTTATTGCTTAACTTCATTCGTTGCTGTGGTTGCTTTTATTCCTTCGATGGGAAAAAGTTGCCAGGTTTTATTGCCGGTGTGAGATAGGACACGTTATTGCACTAACTTTTAACGGTGGCCGGAATTAAAATAGATTATTTTTTTGCGGTCACTAAGGACTGGATATGACTGCGAATAGACTTTTTGTTTACCTCTACATTATTTTAACTGCTTCAATTCATATGACAATTACACTAATAATTTAGTTTTGAATACCTCATTCGAAATGTTATTCGTTCTGTCATCCTCGGGTTACGTGGTAAAAAAATCAAAATATCCATTCCGTTAAGAAGATATCGGTACCGCGCCGGAGTAACGGTGCAACACTAGATCATTGCCATACACTTCCCATCCCTATAGCATCTGTCAATTTCATTCAGAAGTATTAGGGATAAGTGCGCTATTTTGGCGGGAATCGGTGAAGTTATAATTATGTTGTTACTATTGTGTAGAAATACAAACTTTGGCCTTTGAACATTAATAAAGATATCATGTTAATTATTTTGTTTTGTTACAGAACTCAATACGACACAACTTGTCACTACATAATCGGTTCATGAGGGTGCAGAACGAAGGTACCGGTAAATCGTCGTGGTGGATGATCAACCCTGAAGCAAAGCCTGGCAAGTCGGTTAGAAGACGGGCTGCCTCCATGGAAACGTCAAAGTTTGAGAAACGAAGAGGTCGAGTCAAAAAGAAGGTATGATTATTTTATTTTTTTAATCCCTACTTTACATAACCAGTATGTAATGTACTTGAATGTAATTAAAAACAGCGTTTATAGATTTACATTGGTTAAGGCATGTTAGAAAGACAAAACAAGAAAGTTGATAAAATGTCAGTTTTGTAACTGTTTTCCGTCATAGCTGAATTTTGTAACTTTGAGAGTACATGTTTTAAACATAACTACAAATATTTGAATATAGAGAAAACAAACGAAAGATATGCCACAATAGCGTATACGTTTCTACCTTTAATTTATTTAGTTTCTGGTCTGGTTAGGTGTAAGATATTATTTCTTGCTTTAAAAAATATGACCGAGTTCAATTTATAATGGTTGTTTATACAATGTTATCATTAACAGACCGAAGCTCTAAGGAATGGTGTGACCGCAGACGCTACGCCCAGCCCCAGCAGCTCCCTGTCGGAGAGCCTCGACATGTATGACGACTCACCTTTACCAAGGTTAATATTTACTACCCATAATCATAGTTAGTAACGGTAATAGCTTATAGAATATTTTAGACTATTAGTCACTAGTTAGTATCTAGTTAAGTCTTGTAGGGACTAGATAAAAAAAGATAAATAAATCCAATTAATTTAAAACAACCTACGATTACTAAGGAGTCAGCATGTGTATTTCTAAACGGATTAATATTGAATTAGCCTCACAATTCTCATCGTGTCACAAACACTACACTAGTTTTTATAGAATTTTAGTTACAGAGTTTAGCTCGAAACCCCAAAATTTATAATAAAACTATCGGCATAAAACTACGTTGACCAACGCAATAAAATTGAATTACGACAACCGTGTTACTTTACGATAAAAGGTTTTAAATCATTCACAACCATTAGATGATGAGTTATACGGATGCTGAATCTCGTCATTTAGGCTATATTTAACATTTTTATTGCCGAATATCTGTCGAGTTTGCGAGCTTCATAACCATTTATTTTGGTTAGTTTTTATCCAGTGGGAATCGACTTGTAGGGATTTTCTTACGATGGTTTATTCTGTCACTGTTTGCGGTAATAAAAATATTTCTATGCTGACCATTTAACCCGTTACAGTGATCGCGTCATTTGGCATTCCCAGTTTGTACGTTAGCGGGGCTCAATGGCGTATTTCATTTGCATGCTTCCATTACAACGCGACAATAGTAGCGAAGCTAGATGATAGACACGTTTTATTTCAGCTATTGATTATGATTATTTGCTTAGATATATTTAGTTTGTAACTGAAGCTAGTTTATTAAGTAATTTAAGTCAAAATAGATTAATGCTACAGATTTATACGAAAATATTGGTTTCCTTAAACTTATTTATCATGAATATTGAATGTATAATACATTTTATTATTGAATTAAAAACAAACTAATGTATTCGTATTTAATTATAGATTATATGATTTGGTTATTTGACGCTTGTTCGCTTTGGCGTAGCAGTGGTTTTCAGTTGTCGCCGGAGTACCGACAGAGGGCCTCGTCGAACGCGTCGTCATGCGGCCGGCAGTCGCCGCGACCCTCGCTGCAAACATCGGAACCGGACTGGATCACAGATTCTTACAACCCAGCTGATCTGTGCAATAATGACTTCACGACCGGTGATTTTGCATCGACCAGTGATTTCCCGCAAATCGACTACGCACAAGAAGAACAGTTGGCTGGTTCGTTAGCTGACTCTATGAAACTACAAAGCGCCGACCCATTCCTAAATACGTAAGATATTAGATTAGTACGCTTGCACTTTTAATACGAAATATCAAAAGCTATTTACCTGTAAATCATTTAGTCATGCTTCGATGCAATTAAACGTATGCCACGCTAGAAAGCTTTGCTTATTTACTATTTTCATTGATTCGATACATGTTATTTATAAAATATAAGCTTTCAAACTATTATACATCAACCGAATGTTTTAATAACATAAGGAAAAAAACGAAATGTAAAAATCACGTCGCCGAGCTTACTAAAGAGGACGATGTAAGTCTTTTATATTTAACGGATTATTGTCATGTGTGGAATCACGTTAGTGTCGTCGACTAAGATGGACATGAAACATATAATATTATAATGATTAATATTATAATTACATAGACTCGGTTCAAAGATACATCCGTCGCCACTGACAACTGTCGCGAT
>DVQG01001225.1:0-11367 GCA_018231605.1 Papilio ambrax
TCCAATTTACATCCATTGGAACTTGATTATTTGGAACAATTCAGATAAACATTATGAAATATTCAGCCTTTGGCTATTGAAAGTTATGTTTACATTCTTTTTTTATTAAATATTTATAAATCGTTAAAACAATTCAATCAACAATAAACATTCAATAACATGATTGTGTTTAACTTTCATGCTGTAGGACAAATCAGAAACTATTTTTATAGCTAGTAAACTAGCTAGACGTGAATATTTATTTACGTTATATCATCTTCATGTCTATAAAGTATAGAGAATTTATTTATCTAAGCGAAGACACGTAAGATTACTAGTTATCTAAGGAAGAGGACAAGCGACAAGGAATCTCGGGAGTATGTATGTGTCAAGGAAACTATATTTATGTATTGAAGAAGAAATGTTATTTTGAAATACATAATTAATATAGTTTTATTATTTACAATTACAATAATTAAAACCATGATATAAACAGATGTCAAACTGCTACCATAAGAAATAACATCAAAACTCAGCGTTGGTCCGCAAAGCTACCAAAACATTACTACAACATACAATAATTATTAAAATCAAACCGAATCGTAATTATTAAAAGGTACATTAATTATTATTTGGTCTAAGTTGCGTATTATAAATAATGAAAATTAAAAAATATACAAACAACGGAATGTAGACACTAGAAATACCAACAGGGGATTACTAATCAACTACTATTGGTACACATCAACATCTCTAGATTAACTGGAACATGGTGGGGTCACATTACATTACAATTATTTAATAATAATAATAATAATAGAGGCATGGCTTAACTCAATTTTACACTATGTAACACTAGGAAAAGTTCTTACAATAAATTATACAGTCTTCATACTTTAATTGTAAAGAGTACATACATGAATCGAATTTAATGATATAATATCTATAAGAAAAATTACATAACACGTGCTTCTCTATTAGTCAAGTGAGATTACAAAACTGAACTATATAAATAGATTTTAATTAGAGTATTTAAAAAGTTCAAACGGCCGATACTTGTTGGTCGTCGTCCTCGTCATCCGGCGCGTCGTGATAGTAGTCGTAGGGGCGAGTGACACCTTCATGCGAGTGCGCGCGACTGAGGCGCTCCAGGCGCGCCACCTGCGCCGCGAGCGTGTACGGCGCCTGCGGCATGCGCGGCGGAGGCACGGGCCGCACGCAGCTCGCCGTCGTGCACGACCCGTGCCCGCTGTCGCTCGACGTGGCGGATCCCGTCTTACGCAGTGGCAAGTTCACGAGTGACGTGACGCTGCTGCTTTCCGCCGATAAATCCACTGGCAGCGGCGTAGGCGTGTCTGAATGCGATCTCTCGTGGGCCGCGCGAGCGCAGCATATACCCGGCCCCGTACCATCCCTGCGGTGCGTACATGGCGAGGGCCCAGGCGGAGGCGGTCTCGGCTGATGCGGTCTGGTTTTAGCGGGCTCTGACAGGGCGAGCAACTTTCGGACAGCCTGCGGAGATGCAGCTCCGAACTTATTCCCCGCAAAACTTTTCTTACTCTCGCTCGCTGACGACGCGCTGCTGGTTGTCGACAATGACGGCGACGGGTGTCGTCGGCGGGGCATGGCGGGGGCCGGCCCGGAGCCCTCGCATTCTAAAGACAATGCATGCAAGCGCTCTTCGTCTGTTTCCACGTGCATACGATTTAAGTATGCCTTTACGCGTCTCACCATTTGGGCTTCTTCAAACATTTTCTTGGGATTCGGAACATTTGAGGATTTTTTCCTTCTTTTAACTGTAACTTGACCTTGTTGTACGCCCGTGGTTAACTGATTTAGGGCGACCATAGCGTTAGAAGGTGGTTGTTTCCCCAGCTCGAGTAATGTTAAAAGATCATATGGAGAGCTACACATATTGGTAAGAGTTCTCACCTCCTTAGCGATCATTCTGAGCTTTTCGAAATTGACCATACCCTCAACCTTAGTATCGTTACCGAGGTGAATGAATGTGAGATCTTTTCTAACGACTGGGTAAAATGGTATAACCGGTGAACGACCTTGTTCTGTCGTTACGAGCTGTCTGTATTTAGACATATTCCTTGAGGGATCCATGAGCATTTGTAAATCGGAAAATAGCTTAATGTATTTCGTAGGTAATTTTTCCCATGTCAATCTTAACCTAGAGACAGCTCCGTGTCCCAATCCCGAAATTATAGCAAACATGGAATTAAAGTTTTTGCATTCTTTACAATGACGAGCCACTTTAATGAATTGTTTTACAATTTTAGACCTTCTGACGAGATTTTGTTCATTGACAACTTCTGTAACGACCCAGAACATTTCCTTGTTAACAAGACCAGCAAATTGCGATAGCATAGGTGTTCCATACCTGCTCTTTAACTCGAACAAATCATCGACATACTCAGTACTTTCGATTTGTCTAAATATACAGAAATCCTGTAAAGTTAATTGAACAGCAACTTCGACTGCATTTAATTGCAAGAAATGAACCACACTTTCTCGCAGAAGTTCAGGCGCCATTTCATCAGGTACTAGAGTCTCACTTAAGCCATTAGTTTTTAAATAATATCTAGAGCTAAGCCCGATTCTTTCCGCGAGATTCTGCAGCTGGTCTGGAAGACGATGTTGTTTTATAATGCCACCCTGCGCCACTGACACCTCACATAGGGAAAAGTTAGAACTGGGATCAGTAATACCAAACTCTTGTAATGTCAACATCACTACTTCCCTAGCTGTAGTTTCCTTGTGAACTAAAAGATATTTACAAGTTTGATCTACTCTATAAACCTTGAGCACGTGTTCGGGATAATCCGACGATTGATATTCATCATAACATATTGATATTAAATCAGGATTGCTGTGCGAACTATAGAAAGAGGTGCTCGAGTTAGCTTTGTTTAATGATTCAGAATTCGAGAGGATACTGTCATCTGTGTGAATTCCGTCGCTGATAGTATTTTTAGGCAAAATATTCATTTTCATTAGAGCTTTTTGGAGTCGCCTTTTTGGACCTAGAGTCATAAAACCTTTTTGTGGTTCTTTTTTGACGCTCATCGGTTGAGGTTTCTTAGTTGGCGATTGAAAAACTGAATTGAGTGTTATCGGGTCATCGCTCAGTAACTCAGCGGTAGACAATCGAGCTCTAGGGTCTGTTTGCCAGCGTACCGCACAACCTCTTTGTCGGGGCGAATTCTCGGGCATTAGTAGCATTTGCTTAAAAGCTAACAAGTTACTTTTCACTGTGATGCTTAAGTGTGTAGAACCCGTAATAATTTCCATGGCTTTAGCATGACTTACGTGTTGGAATGACTGACCATTTACTTCGAGAACCTGATCTCCTCTCTTTAAACCTACATCTTCAGCCTTTGAGTGTCTTTCAACTTTTAATATAAAAATACCATATCCACGTTCATAACCGCCGAGTACGGTGAAATTCAACGGCTCATCTCTTGAAGATCTCGATAGAGTGACGCTGCGTGTTCGTGCTTTAGCAGAACAAGCAATACTAAGTAGTCTCAATTGACTTTCCATTTTCTCGCGTTCTAATGCTGTGTCGAAGTTTTCGAGAAATTCCATCATATTTGGATCAGTTTCAAAATCTGTGAAATGATTATTTACCCAAAGTAATACAACTCTAGTAACTTTATCACGATCGGAAGGTTCCGAGAACCAGGCAAGCAATTGTTTAGCAACCACAAGGGGACTTTCTATAAAGGTTCGATGTGTCAGAAGAAAATCTTCAACATACGTTGAATCTCGAGAGTTATCTTCAATCAGTTGAAGCATCAACTGTTCTGGCGTCCCCCTAATGACCACGTGTCCTTGTTGATGTGCTGAGTCTCCAGCAACACCTCTATATTCCGTAACTAATACTACAACGCCATTCTCATTTTCATGCCTTCGTATATTCTCCTCACCTTGATGCAAAATACGATAGTAATCAGTTTGTGTGATGCAAACAAATTGACAGTCGTCGCATCTCGTCGTCATAACTCCCCTGTGATATAGTTTTTCAAGCGTAGCTTCCGCCATTCCGAAACTGTCCCCAACATTAAGATACTCAATTTCTCCATTTTGATGTTCTATACCAACATGGCCATTGATGAGCACTGACCAAGAATCATGTTCTTCTCCATCATTCATTACAACTGTTCCAGCTTTCTCTACAACCGCAAAAACCATCACTGCACAGAGTGCTTTACGAACTGTTAGCGTCATATTAGTGAAAGCTTTCAAATGTTGTGTGAATTCTAAAAGAATTTCAATGTCTTCATCAGTTCTGTCACTTGGGTCTTTTTCAAGGCAGTCTCTTACAGCATCTCGTACTGTAAGACTATCCATACTTTCTTCCAAATCTTCTTCCTCATCTGAATCCACTATGGATTCAAGTAAACCTGATAAGTCTACCTCCATGTCCATGTCTAAAGAACTGTGTACAGAAGTCATGGTGTCACTGCCACTATAGGCTGAGCTTGTGTCACTTGCGTTGGAACACTTTAGTGTGTGGGGATACAGCTCCGGACTGTGACGGCCGCCACGCCCACCTCTCAACATTGTGAATTTTCTCACCTATTCTGACTTATGCCCAGCACCTGGAACAAAAACTAATAGCTTAACAACTGAAAAAGTAACAACTTTCATAACAATAGCAGCAATACAGTGCACATGAAACTTAATTACATAAATGGCTTTAATTATGTAGTCTTAATAAATTACTTTTTTGTTTGTATGAATATGAAGGTATCATTGATTATCACTAGATATTGGATTTAGGCCTGTTTGCAGATCACCAGCCAAAATGTTGATATTTTGTGACTGCAGGGCAGAAAAAGGAAATATGTGAAAGGGAAGAAGTTCATGTCTTGTATTTAGGGATATAAGGAAAAGAAGTAGTTGGATAGAGGTTCAACATCATCATGAGCACCCTATAAAGGTTACTTTGACTTAAATGGAGATAGGTATATATTAGTCTTTTGGCATGTTGAACGTATAGAAGTCTTCTCAAGTGTATATAGTGAATGAGAGGTCTATAACATACTGGTGCCATACTCTTTTATTTATACCAAATTACTATGTGTTAATTAACATTTCCTTTTTTAGTCGACATAAGCATTTATCTGTATCAAACCTTTGGGTATCACATTTACTCTACGGTAATGTTTAGTTCATAACAAAGTGAATTTCATTTAAAATTTTTTTAGGAACTGAAGTAAAACAGAAACCATTATTAAAAGAAGAAATTAGTTTCCTAAGATTATCTTTTTAAGTATTCCCTGTTTCATACTTGTTGGTAAAGCAGTTAATGAAGTAGGTTTTAACTTACTTTTTTTTTACATTAGAATATATTACAAACAGAATGTAAACATGAGTGTAGCTTTTATTTAAAACATCAAGTCCATACCATTTAATGAATTTATTATATGTCATTAAACAAGTTCGGTCAAAATGTTTAACCATTAATTTCTAGAAACCAAACATTAATCCTATGAATAATAAATTTTCAATTGATGCATGCCCTTAATATCACTATGAAGAAAATAAAGCTTTACACGAAATTATTTATTTATGTCATATAATAACAGATTAAATTTCTCTATTTAAAAAAAACGAATATCTGGTTTGATATGTTAATGGATCATTTTAAGTAATAATGTATAGTAGGTCCAAGTTTTTGCAGTTACTTCCTACACAGTATCGTCTTGTTCATAGTATAAACGATCGAATCTGCACACAACAGGATAAATCAGAGCAGCTGTAATATTGGTTTTTCTATTTGTAATCTATAAGTGCTTACGGCATGCAAGTAAACATAAAGCAAAGAATTAAGTTAGAAACCTTCACAATTTCTATTTATTTTGCATTCATGGCGGAACTGTCAGCGCTTCCATGTTGCTTTCTAATTAGTCTTCCACTGAGTGACGCTTATTTTATGTATATCACAACACACGACACAAAACTATGTTATTAACTTTATCTTGCTAATATCAAATCACTAAAATTTATATTTTGTAGACAGTCAAAGTTCTAAGAAATTTAGAAAGCTACTTTCTCAACGTAGTACTCGGGAACCACAGATGCATAATTCATAACTAAAAATAACGATAAAATTTTCTGATTGAGAACCATAACAAAAAAACTATTATCAATTCAATTTAGAATTAAGTAACGATGTTAACATTACTTCTTTTAATTATTAAAAATTTAACGTAAGTGTTTAAAGGAAATAATTTTAATTAGTATTGTTCAAGTTTTTATTAATGTCTTTTAGAATTAACTTTGTTGATTTTCTTTACGAAATACATGTTATTTACTTATTGTAAAGAAAAAACATCATTAGATTTTAATGTTTGTTTAACAGTAATATGATTTTTTATGCTATTTTATCAAGATTCGTTAACTGTTCTTATCTGTAAGATGTAATCCTTCTTGAACGCTACTTTGCATTCCAATTAAAATGATCATCCGTCTCACAATAATTTATTATTGGATTTCTTAAAATCTCATGTGCTTTGGTACAAATAATTATCTCAATAAAAATTTAAATATATTTAATTGTTTTCAACCTTTACTTTATGGCTTATAATTACATTTCAGTTTAAAAAGTACTTGTGTTGGTTATTGGAACATTTTTATATCTCCATCTATTTTCAGAAATAGGTACTTTTGAGTGCTGGCGTTTTCACTGCAAAACCAGTGATGATAGTCTTTTAGCTAGGTTGCAATTGTAAATTAATCGTTAGACAAAGCGGAAAAAGTCGCAGAAGTATATATTTATTCATGTAAAAGTGCAATACATCAAAATAATATCCTGTGTAGCGGAAAAATGCATCTAGTTTCACTGTGTGTGTCGAAACGGATGGTGAGCGATGGCGAGAATACGGTGATAGATTTTTGGTGTTGAAAATTTGCCCTGTGTCATTGTCGATTTAGTTTTCAATAACGTCTGAGACAGACAATAACAGTTTTGTTTCGACTTTTGTGTATTACAACATTGAAAAATCAACTATTTTGAAGAATATTGTCGAGAAATTAAATTGTCATCGACTGACCGGCTGATATTACACGAGGCTTGTATGTATATGTTACTTCTGCCTACTGGTATTCGTGACACGCCTCAGAAAATAAAACTGATTTTGTGAATGGAATTGTTCTTTATTATTATTGTGTCATTTTGGTGATAAAGACGTTTTAAAATTACGTAACTGTTGTGGAATCTTGAAGTGTATAAAGAATGGCCTGAGTGTGAGCACTCTATTGCCGTCATGTGTGACGAAGGAATGTTTGTTTAGGCTGTAGTAATTTGTTGCGACTGTACTAGGAGTGCGCGTTCGTCTCGTCAATTGGACCGGATCATGACACTATCCGAATCAAAACAAGCATCGCATTGATCGCACTCGATATTGTCATTTGGGACACTTTTATATAAGCAAAATGTCTTCGGGAACGTTTGTGGATAGAATTGATCCGTTCGCCAAGCGTTCGTTAAAGAAAAAAACCAAGAAATCGCAAGGTTCCTCCCGCTACCGCAACACGCAGGACGTGGAACTTCAGGCGCTGCCGCTTCTCAAAGGTGCGTAATTCCCATTATCTCTGCCTCTTGCCCTCTTATCATTTTTATCTACATTGTTTATAAACGCTATCATAATCAATGATCATCTAAGACAATTAGAAGAATTATATTATTACAAAACCAATTAGATATTCGTAAGATTCAACTGTCAATTACATTAATAGGTTATAGAGAACTTCTTGTGGGTTATGTAGTGCAGTTAAGGTTATTTAGTTACATGTCTATGTAGATAGTAAACAGATATATGTAATGTCAGTTAGCTTTAATAATTATATGTTTGTGTAAACACAGTTGCATCCATGCACATATGCAGTCACAATGTGTTTTGAGTTTGAGTGAAAGATGAGGAAAATGTGTAGTGCAATTATATGGTTCTGAAAAAGTTTGTTTATGGTGCAAATTAACTCAATGAATTAATAAATAATTTAATTGGAATAATTGGAAAAAATTTGGTAGTTTTTCAACTAAAAACAAACAAAAGTGTTAATTAGTGATCCTTTTTATGAATAATATTTTTTCCGTTAAGTAATTAAAATGTTTTCTAAAATTATTATATTTTGATTATTATATATTTACTGACAACATTGAAATACAATTCCAGATGTTCCAAATAGTGAGCAAGAGGAGCTGTTTATTCGTAAACTGCGGCAATGCTGTGTGGCATTTGACTTCATGGATCCTGTTGCTGATCTCAAGGGCAAGGAGATAAAACGTGCCACACTCAATGAGCTTGTAGAGTACATTACTGGTGGCCGTGGAGTGCTCACCGAGCCTGTCTATCCTGAGATTATTAAAATGGTAAGATTTGAATTGTTTTTACTACATTTTCTGCCACACTCGTAAATTGTTAATAATTCCTTCAGTACAGAAGAATAAAAACAATAACAAAGGACTGCTTTAAGTAGCTAATTTAGGACAATCAACTATGTTCTTACTATAACATTTTGGATAGATGGAGTTGGACCTGTATTTGTATTTTAAGTTAGTTCACGTTTTTAAAAGTACTTGAAACTGCATTTCAATTTTGTAACTAAATGTTTTGTTCTTTTTTTTCTGTAAAAAGTATCAAACATTACAAGTATTAAAAATGTCTTTGAAGTTAGTGGTTCAATTAAGACTGATATTAATAGGGAATTTGGTACATTTTTTCATTGTTTATTTAATGAAAATATGAACTAATAGTAGTTAAAAAGCATTTTCTGTATTATATATTTGTTTACAGCAATTTCATTATTTAATTACCCCTATGATTATTATTATGTAGCACCAGCTTAAAAAAAATTGGTGTATAATGTGGTGAAGTGTCATAGTGGTATTTGTGCAACTTGTTTAGCAGTTACCAAGTCATTGCTATTTACCAACATACATTATGTATAAAGTCCATTTATGTAAAGTTGCCCTGGTCATGTGTCAACTCCTTTTTCGGCTTTTTTATTGAATGTTAATATTTTTTATTTAAAACATTGTTCTATTGAGTATTTATAAAAAAATCTGTTATAATTAAAAACTGATTTTTGATTCTTATTATGTTTTTGAATGGTATATCAAAGAGAAATGAGCAGTACCAGATTAAATGTGATTTTTCCCTGTCAAAATAACCTTGTAAAATATTTTTTTTGTGTTACAATAAGAGCAGTGATAATATATTTTTGTATAAGTATTTGGCTGTGGAAACTCATTCTTCAACATGTTGATTGGCATTTATATTTAAGTTAGATGATATTTCTCTGAAATTTCATAGTAAACAGTGAATATTATTTTCCTTAAAATGTTTTCCTATATGGTTTTGTGAGCCATAGTTAACTTTGAGTTAGAACTATCAATTAAATTCTTTTGGGTAGATATGAAAAATTAAACAAGGTTACTCTCCAATAGGACAGGTAGATTGGTGAAGTAATGTCTGAAAGCTTGATTAGTTATTGACTTCATACTTATTTTATGTTAAGTTTTAAAGATTTGATATGATATCTATTACTTGTTTGCTTTAATTGTTATTCTTAATAAATTCTCGGTCTATTTATACATGTTGGTACAGCAAAATTATTCTATGTATACTTTTAAAATTCCAGACAATTGTGAAAGTGTGAACAAATTACCCAACCTTTTTATATGACATGATCATATCAGTTTTGCATGTTAATTAAGACCCACATAGACGTAAATAATAAAATAAAGCCTCCAGCATTTAGATTTATTGTTTACTGCAGTTGAGTCACATAGATAATATATTTCTTTTCACAGTTTTAGTCTAACTGTATTTCTAAACAAAATTTACTACAGTATTTTATATTGTCTTTGTTATTTCAGTATTATTGGGCTATAATTAAATTTTTATATAACTAAAAATGGGATTAGGCAAAGGGTGTGGCAAAGAATAGCTAAACCATCAATCACACTTTTTTAATGTAATTCTGATAGAGAAAGTTTAAAAGTTACAGCTTGAAATGTCTTTGTCTCTAGCCAACTTATGTTGTAGAAATTGCTGTCCCATTGGAATAGCGTTCCCCTCGTCTTTTTTCGTCCACTTAAAAAAACGCTTATGACTTTCCATTCAACAATGTATAACCATTTTCATCCAAGGGTTAGGGTTTGAATGACTAAATATCATCTCAAAGTATAAGAGTAAACACAAAAACCAAACGGAATACAGTTCTTTTTACTGAGTCTTGATAGGGTCAGTCAATTGCGCATTTTTTAAAGTTTCTATAAAAGAAAATAGTTTTTTTAAGGGGTTTCACTGTCTTGCAGAATCTGAAAAGATTTTTGTACACCACTCAAAGCGGTCAAAACTTGCGTTAACCCGTGTGTCAAAACATACACAATCGAATTGCGTTTTCGCCTGTTAGCTTAAGACATGATAAAACAACAACCATCAGCATTTACATTATTAGTACCATTTTAAAGCAGCGATTTACTGTATATTTTATGATTAAAAAATGAACTACTTATTTTTATACTTTTTCTTTCATTTGGTCATTGTTTCTGTTTTCGCGTCGATATAACATTGTAACTGTATCCACTGCAGTGTAATTTATATTAAATAACAACACATTCGTATAGGATTTCATAGCTCAGCAACTGGCGAAGAATTACATCGCAGTATACAAAAATCAATAAATTGAGACTTGGTGACCTTGAAGCGTCCTTTAGAACTGAAGATGTTACTGGACTTTCCTAGATAATTATGTTTTCTAGAAAATTCTTACTGTAATAGTGCGTTTAATTTCGCTTCGGAATAATATTCACAATTTAGAGACTATCGTAAATTAATTGCAATTCTAAATAATTATTGTATTCCCTTTGTTTAACGGGCGTGTGTTATTACATAGTTAAAATAGCATTACCAAATAAACAATACAAAAAAGGTTCTTTGTATTATACAGTTATACATATAATAGGCAGGCATTAAACGTAAAAAACGTTTGCGAATAACCCTATGCAAAATCAAATAAATGAATTTGATTTTCGCTACATAGATATCTAAATAAATTATTTTCTTAATCCATACAAATGTCTAATTGGATGTATCACAATGTAATTCGATTCAAATAGGTTTAAATACTGGATAAATCTTGTGTTATAAAATTAGCTTTGCTTCACATTTATCTGCTTCCAATTATGGAATTATTAGCGAAATTACCGCGACATCAAAATCGTGATTAATATAAATATGCCGTGATATGACAGCTAAAATAGAGCAAGGTTCTGTATATTATCTATACTAATATTATAAAGAGGATTGATTTGTATTTTTTATCTACTTCAAACCTAATAAGTCTTGATGTGACATTGCACAT